>JAJPCS010000340.1:167108-248247 GCA_021164005.1 Willisornis vidua nigrigula
CCGTGGCACTGAGTGCCATGATCTGGTAAAGGGACTGGAGTTGGACCGAGGGTTGGACTTGATGATCTCGGAGGTCTTTTCCAACCCAATCCATTCTGTGATTCCATGATTCTAAAACATCTCAATAATTGCCCATGCCTTCTTCAAAGACCTTAATAAACCCTAATGTTTATTATGCAATTGCTTACACAGAACATAATTCCAGAACAGCATTTTACACACTACAATAAATCCAGATGTGATTTAACAAGACTAAAAAAAAAAAAAGAAAATAAAAACAGAGAGGGGGTACAAGAACAGCACTGCAGACCCCAATTTAACAAAGAAAGCATACATGAAGCCACACACAGATAACCAGAATTCTTTGCACAGACCATTAGCAAATGGTCAGATAGTTCTGCAGTGAAAAGTACTTGGATTATTTGGCAACCTTGAAGAACAGCCTCTTTTTTCCTTTCTTTTTAAAGAGCTTAGTAGTAAAGACTATATAAGTATTATTTCATTTGCAAACCCTGTGATTTAAAGAAAAAGATAAAAGTGTGTGCAGATATGAAGGCAGTAATGCATTCATTTATGCTTGCCTGGTATGCAGTGTCACCTTGCAAATAATAAAAAAATACCCGAAATAAATTGGAGAACGTATTCCCTTCAGCTCGAACTGCTATGCAAAGCACACATCAGGGGGAGATCATCTGCAGGGGACACCAACTATCTCCCATTATCACTGCAGATAACAAGCAGTTTACACCCTGCCTCAGAACCTCAACCCTCAGTGACAAAGAGGAGCGTTAGTGATAGCTACAACTGTTGTATTTTTCTTTTTAACAGTCAATATCTGAAACTTTTCTCCAGTTGCAATCGATACAGTACAAAGTAAAGTCGTGCTCCAAGATTTAAGAACTTCTTGCTTGTTTTCCATGGTGCTGAACATCCTCCTGCGTTCAGGGAAGTACTTCAGGAAAACCACAGGGCAAGCAACTCCCAGAGACTGGTGCTAAGCACCTGTGACTCTGCTTTTATTACTCACACACTGAAGTGTTGCTTAAAATAAAGGATACCTCACCGCAACCTCACTGCTACCTCACTCTGTGTGATCTCAGAGGCAAGTAAAGCCAAAGGTAGTCAGCACAAACCAGCATTGCACAGGCTCAAGCACCAGCCTTGCTGTCGGGTCCGTGGCAAAAGAAATTTAAAAAAAAAGTGGTGAGTTTTCATCCTTGCACAGGGCAGCATTAACTCAGTGGCAGAACAAGCTCCAGTGCCTCAGCACGAGCCACTCGTGAGCAAAGGATTCTGAATGCTTGGCAAGCACAAGGACTTTTGTAGAACTGTCAGAATTTAGTCTTCCAGGACCCAAGGCCCAGGAAAGAGAGGAGATGAGGTGCACTGTAACCTTTGACAGGTGAGGGGAGCTGACTCACTGAGAAGGCAGAGGCTGAAAACATCCAAAACTGTTTTCCCTGTTCTCATGTCAAAGCAATAGATGGCAGAATTTGCTCAAAAAAAAAAAAAAAAAGAGAGAAGTCAGCCATTACATTAGAGAAAGGAAAATTGTTTATTAGCATTTTATACTGCACAGGAAGAACCAAAAGGATGGGATCTAAAATGTGGTCAACTTAGGTCAAAGCAGTCACAAACTGAGATGTAGAAGCTCTTCTCACAAAGGTGGCACTGGAAGCCACAGTTAGCTCAGCGCTTCTCCATGGAGTGCCACCAAAGTTGGATTTTGATGCTCCAAGGTGAGAACAGACTTTTCCAAGACAAGACAAACAACTCCTCTTTTTTCCCAGAAGAGCTAGAAACAGCCATGCTCTGCATTTCCACCTCATCAGTTACTAACAATACCTGCATTATTTGATTTTAGAAGTCAGTTTTGATGACTAGTATTTCAACTCTAAGTGTCCCTTCTGTGAAAATTCACACCACTAAGAACACTTAAAAGTCAAGCACACTCAAACAGTGAGCAGTTACACCTGAAAGATGTTCACTGGGATTTCTTTGCTTCCCCTTAATATACTGACTCTCACCTGAGTACCTGAAGTACCTGCCCTGAGTTCAGCATCTGTTCACAAACTTCCAAGGCCAGTGAAGAAGCCTGTGCAGGGTAGGCTGAGCTTGAAGAAACCCTTTGCTTCTTCAGGGCTTGAAACTGCAGTAAGCAGCTTGCAGCAGAAATCCTTTAGAGCCCCTTCTACACGATGACTTGTGAGTGCAATGAGAAGTTTACCCCCTTACTGAGCAACCTGTTCCAAGCAGGCAAGGAGAAATTTGTAGGTTTTTAAAAGTTTTATTTGCATTTCTCCTGTTGGGGCCTGCATTTCCTTCTCTAATTTCCATCTACACATCATTTTATAGATTGATTTTCTGTTTCATGGCCAGAAAAGAGACATCTTTACACTTACCAACAAGGAGGAAGAGCAGCCATAAAAGCTCAATTGTCATATAAAATATATTAAAAAAGACACCTATGCAGAAGACAAGAAGTCTTAAGGGAAAAACCAGAACCTCTGATTACAACACAACTACTGAAAGACAAGGTTGACTCTGTACAATGTTTCCCATCCTGGGCTCTGATTGCCTGCAGAGCAGTCACAAAGCAAACTTGTGACTCCGTTTTTGGCAAAGATGTGCTTGAGTACCTTAAATACATCAATATAATGTTTTTAGATTTTGAGCCCTTACACTGTGTATTGGGGATCCTGAAAACACTGGACTACACAGAAGGACAAAACATATCACCTAATCTTTTCAGGGAATGTGAGCCCATGGGGCAAGGAACAGAGAACAGACACAACAGCTGAGAGCTGTTTGAAGTCTGTGTCTCTCTATAGCTGAAATTGGGCAAGTCCCTGGCAGGGAGAAGGTTTATTGAACCCTTTGCTGCTGACCTTTGCTGCAGCTTCTCTGGTGCTGACAGAACCAGCACATTCCACTGGAGCATTAGCATTTCAAAAGGCACCTGCACCTCTTGCCCAGCCCAGCCCAGCCCAGCCCAGCAGCATTAATTAGAGAGACAGCAGAAGATGAATGCTCATACAAAATGAGAGCTGGGCTCTGTCTGATGCTGAGTAACCTTTATCAGAAAGTATCTTCACTTTCATCAGATAAACTCAAGGGAGCATTCTCCCATTTCTACACAGTTTAGCTGTACCATGGATGACCCAACGTAATTTTCTGGAACCTGTGACTTAGACAACAATGCATTGCAAAGTTTAATGGAAATCCTTTTAAGGTTCACACTGATTGAAAAGGTGAAAGGTAGGCCTTGAACTCTGAAGGAACTCATGGAAAACTAATATCTCAATGTCCCTGTCTTCAGTGGGCTGGAGCATCAGAGCTGGGTGAGGCTCCTGCAGCTGGCAGAGATTCTACCCACTTTAATCCTTTTTTTCACCTTCCTCAGTATCACCAGCTCTACAAAGTCCCAGTGCCATATTGCAGTTAGCAAAGTCAGCAGGCAGGAACACACACAAACAGTTCTCTCTCTCACAAGTAAGATTACAAGTATTTCAAAGCCCATTTTCATGAGCACAGCTGCAATTAAAATGCCTCTGATAAAGTTCTAATTAAAGAATAAAACCACCTTTTATATTTACCTGACATATGGATGAAATTAGCAAACAAAATAAAGCTGCTACTCCCATGTATCAATAAATCTGCCTTCTGATCACAGCCTGATGTACTTAATTGAAATAGTTTTTCTAACAAGGTTTTATTCGTTTTGCATTTTTAAGGGATAAAGAATGAGAGACTGATGAAATGTGTTCACTTAATGTAAAACCATCTCTCTTGACATTTTCTTCTGCAAAACGTTTAAACTGCTGTACTAAAGGGTAAGTTCATAGCTATGCTCTGCACCTTAAGAGATGCAAAAGGATCTCTGGTTGACAGGGACTTGCCAAACCTAAATTTTTATTTCTTTCCACTGTTTAGTAGTGAAGAAACCCACATGTGATGAACACTAGTAATGTAAGCAAACCTGCTGCAGTGTCAGCCTGGCCATGCATGGGCTGCCTGCTTTCCCAAGGCCTCCAGAGTACAAGGAAACCCACTGTTCCAGCTGTTAACGTTCTCCTTTAGGTTAGTCACAGCCAGGTTCCTCCTCCTGGCAGTCAGCACAGCTTCCAGTGCCTCCCAATCAAAAGGCCTCTTTAGAAGTTAGACACGACCACCATAGGGAAGCTCCCTGCACGTTCCTGGGTGGCTTATCTAAAAAAGAGAGCAACTACACAGCTATGGTATCCAGGGTAATGGTATCCAGTGTAAGGGTGGGAAGTGTTCATTAGGGGGGAAAAACCTTAAATTTTGCACTGGCCAAAGTACTACATCAAATCCTGAAGTCCTTCTTGTTTCTCAGAGCTTCCTTCACCCCCTGAAAGCACCAGCTGTCACAGAGATGCTCAAAAGGTACAATCTTTTCTCATCTTCAGCTACTGGAATAACTCACCAGCAGCCAATAAGCCAAGACAACTTACAGAAGCTAAGGATATAGTTCATAATAATAATTCCACAATTTAGGCCACAGCTGATAAAGCATGGAGCAGGCATCTCCTCTCAGACATTATCTCATACCTGTGTAGTGCCTACCAAGGACACGCTACACTCACTTGACCTTCCAAAATTTTCACCTGCTGCTTATTAAACTGATCTTACCAAGGAAACACTGATCCTAAGCATAAGAGACAATGGCTTTCATAACCACAGGAGTCTGTGCTGGTTTTTATCTGCTACAGTTGTAGCAGTTCTAACTCTTGAGAAAGAACTAACAGCAAATCATAGAATGACAGAACGCTTTGGGTTAGAAGGGACTTTAATGATCATCTAGTTCCAACCCCCCTGCCATGGGAAGGGACATTTTCCACTAGATCAAGGTGCTCAAAGCTCCATCCAGCCTGACCTTGAACAATTACAGGAGTGATAAATACATCAAGGCAGCAAATTCCTGCAAGAGGTCAAGGTCTGCAAGTAATACTTCCTTCAGATGATGTCTGAAGACATCTGCCACTGTGAAGCCTCAGCTGTAGGTGTCACTAATAAGCACCAGAAATCTGTGTGCCTGGGCTAAAATCCTTACAAGGCCCCAGTTCCTGCAAATCCAGACACGTACAGACCCTCTTGGCATCTGCAATCAGCATCTCTCCTCTGCAGAGAGGGAAGTTCTGTATCTGCTCCCTCTGAAACCAGCACAGCTACACATGACACAGCTGGTGAGTCAGAACCCACAAGGATTTCAATACAAAACTCAAGCTCAGAAGCAAAGTCGTGCTTTACATTCAGACTTGGTAGACCAGAAGAGGATGTAAAAGTAATTTGTTATATTTTACTACATTTAAAACCGAGCCATTTTCCACATAATCTTTGTTAGGAAAAAACAACAACAAAAACCCACCTAAAAAAAACCCCAAAGAGCGCAAGCATGACCAAGAGAAATGAAAAGGGCACTGTGAAGGGTCTCCAAGGCTACACTGAGCACTCAGCTGACTGAAGTGCACATAAACCTGAGCTGGCTCTAAAACAGCTCAGAGATTGGTTGCAGAGCAGTTATAATGGCGGTGCTTGCTGTGCTGTTGCTCTGGTTTCCAGGACAATACCAGCTTCACATATGACAGCCTTAACTGTGTTTCAGACACAAAGGTGTGTCTGTCCATCTCTCCCCATCCATTAGTCAGACTACAGTGCCACAGTGTATTTTCAGTAGAGCAAACAGGTGTGTGCTACTATTGCTGCTAACTTTTTAACAGCCAGACTGTGGCTGGGACCTTCCTACCAAACTCTACTGCCTGCAACTTAAGTTGACTGCCCTTATTAATGTTCCACCAAGAGCAAGGCCATCCTACTGTGGAGGGAAGGTCTGAAGAGAACCTGAGCCAGTCCTCTTTTTGGTATCTTCAGCATTTAGTTTACTGCCAGTTAGAGCACGAAAGATATCACTTAGACAACTACCTACCCATATCAAATGCAGGCAAGTCAATGCATAGATTTGTGCATATTTATAAATGGCAATCACAGAAAAAAAATTATAGAGTTCTCTGTACACAATTTCTCCCCTCCACATTCCTCCCCCTTTCCTTCTTTTTGTCTATGAGGAATACAAACACTCAGACAGAAAACACCGTATTCTCAATAATTAACACATAGTCCAAAAAACCCTCGTCTTGGCCTCTGAACAAGTAATTTTCTATCAAGTAGAGTAGCTGAAAAGAAATTTAATGCAAACTCAGATGCTGTCAGTGCCCAGCTTATTATAAAAAAAAATACCCCCATATGAATTTCACAATTTGTTATGATTAAAAAAATATTTATATAATCCTTAACTGCTATCCTACTAAGTTCTATTATTGTCATTATCACTTCGCCTTAATCTTTTATTAAATTTCAACACACTAATTAACTTTTCTTACAGGATGAGAAATAGATCTTAAGGACACAGATCTACCCATAAATAATACAAATGCAATGATGAGCTCTTATTAAAAGCTACTCCCTTTACATACAGTGATAGTAGTCGTTCCTCAGGGAAGACATTCAGTGGTCTAATATCCTGCCACCATCTGCACTAGGAACATTACAGAGAAGGGAGAGGAGAGCTCTGAGTGGATGCAGCACTGGAAACACTCTGGAAAAGACTGGGCACAGATGGGATGTGAATCAGATACTTAACTGGTGTATACTGAGATGCTCTGGGAGCAGCCTGAGAATCAGCACAAGTGACAAGCCACATAGCCATCATTAGAAATGTCATTCAATACAAAAGAGAGGTTCTGAATGACAGTGTGGCCCATTCCTTCAGTGTGAAATTCACTGCTAGGTAAGTTTTTCAACACATTCAAATACCAGCAGGATATTAATTCATAGGTGGATGAGTTTTTGAAAAGTGTGTAAAGTTAGGAGGATTAGACCTATGTGCCCAATAACGAGGTAAGAGACCTGTATTTTATTGGAATGGCAGAAAAACTGTCACTGCAGTTACTTTTGTAATTGTCCTTGGAGAGAAACAGGAAGTCCTCCCGGAGATTAACAGAGAACTCTGTTTCATTGTAAGAAAAGCCATTGCCTAAATCCTGGGCACTCAAATACCTGCCTAAGTCCTGATGCAAAACACGACTGCAGCAGCCAGTTACAGGCAGACAGCTGGTAGCAAACTGGAATTTGGGCTGACATGCTGGTAAAAAGGCACCGAGATTTTGGACCATTCCCACCTTTCAATTCAACTCCACGCACTCTGGAGGTGCAGCACACCCACTCTGTCCAGGTAGCGACAGAGCTCAGTGCAGTTCACACCGCAGAAGTTTCTGGGGGTCCCACCAGAAGTGCCCCAGGCAAGGTGGCTCCCTGAGTCCATGAACACCAGCTGCTTTCCCAGGGTCATGGCAGGGAGGGAGGTGGGAACATGAACTCCCCTCCCAGAGCCATGGGGTCACAGCCAGGCTGCAGCATCCTGAGCCAGGCAGCTCTGCCAGAGGCCAGGCTGTGCCATCCAAGGGCAGTTTCTATCCAGTTTTACTCCTGGCTGATGTTGGTACATAGAAGGGCTTGTGTAAGGTAGAGGAGTTCTCAACTTTCACAGAATTTCACAAAATGCAGGTTCCTGGATTCATGTCTGTGGTTTTGTCCGCCCCTAGAATGAGTAGGTAGGGGCAATTTTCCCCATTTCTTTCTTGTACAACATGGGGAAGAACAGTTTACAAATGCAGCTTTCAGATGGGGAAGAAAACATTAAAACTACTTTTAAAGCACAGAAGTAAGTAATTAAAGCTACAACCTACTAGTACAACCCATGCTTTTGGATTCTACACTCCTATAACATGTTTAGAGATTAAAATAATCCTCTCTTCAGAGATAGCAGAGTGGAGCCAGCCAGTGTATGAATGTTTAACTTGGCTAATTCACAAAGAAGGTTGGGGGAAACAATAAAGAAAAATCCACATTTAGATTGACAACTTGTCTGTGGTCCTTTGCCAAGATCCTGCCTAATACACTTGAACAGTCTGAAATATTAAACTCCAGAAGCACAGGAACTGAAAGGGAAATTTGGATGAGCTCTTAAACAGGGTCATGAACATGACTGTATTTCTGCTGGCGCTACTAAAAGAAGTCAAAACTTGCCACAGCTTTTCCAGTGTGAACGTGGCAAGGAAAGCACTTTCCCTTCTGATTAAAACCATGATCCTGCAGAATGGGGAAGGCATCGCCCTCCTGAGGAAAGCCCTCTTCAGCATATTGGGAATGCTACTAGAGTTCTTGAAACCACTCCTGAGGTGCGTTATGACCACATATATGCATGACAGCACTGACCACTTAATCTCCATTCTGTCATAGGCAAGTTGGAGAATAAAAATTACATGGACACCCAAGGGTATCTTATAATAGAATACCAAATAAAACAATAAATTTGCAGATGATTTTGGCTTTGCCTCATGGTACTGCATTATACACCAAATATTACTGGCCTCTCATTCATTACTATTTAATTACAACAGAATCCCTTTCTTTCAGACTTAATTAACCTCTGAAAGGAGTTTGTAACCTTGGGACCCTCCTGTGCACCTGCAACGTGCTGTTGGAATATTGCTCTGCCTGGAAACACTTCCTTTGGTGCTGAGATTTAATGAAGTGCACAGGTTTTTACGGGAAACACACAAAATATGAGAACCCTGCATGTGGTCACTTAATGAATAAGAGCTGGAGCATATCAATTAGAATCATAAATCAATACTAAATTAACATTAAAAGATGCCACAAGAGTTCCCCTAGAGGAGAGGCTCATTACAGTAAACATGATCATGAATGCTCTTCCCCATTACTTTCACTGTGGGGCAGGGGAGAGGGAGTCAGGAAACAAGGAGGGATTTGTCCATTAAATTCCTATTTGTTTAAGCCAGCAGAAGCTTAAGTATCCCACCAAGCCAAATGACAGTGTAGCACAGTTCCAGCTCCTGTCCTTGCCAGCAATTGCTGTTCACTCTGAAACACTTTGAGAGGAAATGGGAGAGCAGTAACCTTTGCACGGGATGAGAGGCAGCAGCACAGCTCACGCAGTCGCTTTGCTGCAAAGCTCTGAGCGATGGATCAGTGTTGGCCCCTTGGTGCCAATCAGAGCAGACTGGGGCTTGCAGGGATGGGCACTGGTTCACTAACTCAGTTGCTAGCAATGTTAACTCTTCAAAATGGATTCTTCACCATCCTGAGAATTTCCTCTGAGAGCTAAAATCCCCATCAATCTCCTCACACAATTCTCTCTACAAAACCACTCCAAAATCACCTTATCCACAGCTTTCTTTTTTCCTGCAGTTGAAAGCATCAGAAAGTAGAGATATTGACATCCACATCTGTCACTTCCTTAATTACAAGTATTTATTGTCAAATCTCACAGATGATGTTTTAGCAAATAAAAAAAGAAAATGGCACAGAATTCTTTACCAACTCTTTTTCGGGAGTCTTTTTGAGACAATTTGTCTTTTTCCGTCCACTCCAAATATCTTCATGTGCACAATTCCAATCTGATCTGTCACTCATATTTAACATGCCTGCTGCAACTTATAGAATTAGAAATCATCAATCCTCCCACAGATACTGCTGAAACTTGCAGAGGAAAACAAGATTTTTGTCTTTACTACAATAAAGCCTTCCTTTCTTTCTTGTTACAGAATAGCAGTTGCTTCACTGGAGTTATTAGCCAGGTTTATTCCAGAGACTTTTCTCCTTTTCAGCTTTGGCATCAAAAACATTTTCATTCCTTTCCCATCTTTTTCCTTGAAATCTGTTTTTCTCCCTCCCCTCCAATTTTTGCCTTTTTTAGATTATGTCTGTACCTAACCTGTTTAGATCCTCCAAACACCAAGGCACAAGCCCTGCTGACACAGAAACAGAGACATTCAGAGTTCTGTTGCATCAGTACATAAAGACTCTACGATTCCCACCCTTGCAGAGTGACTTCCCTTCTTCACAGAGGGGATGGCAACCAAAGGCACTGCTCTCCACGCTCTGGCCCACAGCTGGATGCCCAGCACTCTGGACTGTGTCACTGGACTTGTGACACACACCAACAGCAGATTCAATCAATCAACCAACCACTCTACTACCCACTCACATGCTTAAAAAAACCCCAAAGAACAAAAGCCAACCTAAAAATCCTGCTAGCCTCATACGAAATATTTTGAGCTACATCTTTTCTTTTATCCTGAAGAAAAAGAGGAAGTCCAAAGGTGTCCCCTTTTATCTGCTGCAATTGCCACCACCTGTGTAATTGTTTCCTACATCAAGCAGTCTAAAAATACCCCTTTTCTAACCCGATGATCCTCATCACTCCTCTTCACTGGCATCCTCTTAGGCCTTGCCACACTAATGGGTTAATCCAGTCTCAAGCTGCAAACCCCTAACGTTGCTTTCACTTAGTCCCTCTTATTTATGAACAAAACTTATAATGAATAAATGAAGTGGAACAGCTCTGTGATTATTTATTGCTTCATTTTGGTTTTTTTTAATGTCAGACACCTTTTACACAGAGATAAAAATACTTGAAGACACATTGAAGAAAATAAAAAGCAAACTGCATGCACATGTGTACTCTGATCCAAAATATCTTATCTACACATTCTCATTAGCCACGTGATGTGATTACCTTCAATTGTCCACTCAGCTTAATTTCAAAAGAAAGAAACTTGTTCCAGCTGGAGTTTCTTAAGTATCAGGGAAAGCCAGACAGCTTAAGAGTTAAGCAGTTTGTGTAGGTGGAATATCCCTCAAGAGTTAGTGGTCCAAGACTAATTCATTGCTTACAGGATGAATTTCATTCCTGGTGTTACCACTGCTATTGTAAATATTTTGATCACGGTGTGGGCACTGCAGAGTTACTCCAAATACAATAAGCAGTAATAATTTCCAGCTATTGCCAACACTGGAATCAGAGTAACAGATGCTCAAACCATATTTACACAGATAAAATGTTTTTGGTTTGTTTGGGGATTTTTTTTTTTAAAGCACACAGGATAAAAATGGATTATGTCCCAGTCTTTGGAAGACGTGGTTACTGACAAAGTAGCTGTGAGAGTCTTGCTCTATCCATTTCACAAGCTGTTGGAACAACACCAGGCTGCTGAAAACTTTACATCCAGCTGTGGTAGCTCACCTTGCAAACACAGTGCAAGAATTAAGGGCAGTGCAAGGGGAGAGTGTAATTGTTTAGACATGTAGAGCTTCATATCATCCCAACTAAGTCAACAGAAGATCCTGAGTTTGGACAAAAGGGAGTCTGGGTGCCTATTCAGGTAGCACTGGCTCCACATATGTGTTGTGACAATAAAGAAAAATCCCACCTAAATAACACCAAAAAGAAAACAAAACCAAAACACAGCTTTTAACCTGTGCTAAAAGCTCTGACAAGCTTGCATGGACTCTCAGTTCCCCTCACTCACCAAGAGTATTCAAAATCCTGCAGAAAACTGCAACCTGATTTCTAGCAGGATCTCCATGTTGTGTGCCCACAGAGACAGTCACTGGTCAGTTCTGGTTTGCTTTTTCTCTCTCTAGAATGAAACGCAAATTTTGACCACATTCAGCTTTATTCATTCTCAAGTATTATTTGTTTGCCCCTTTTTATTTTGCAAACAGCTCAATGTCTGTTGCAACTCAGAGGACTAAACGAGGACATCGCTCCAAAGTCAATAAAAGCCGTGAGCTTCTTATTTGAATGTGCCTCTTCTCTTGTCCATCTCAGTAATTTCTTTATATAGTACGTGCATGTGCCCCTATTTGAGTCCAAAAGAACTCTTGCAGGACAGATGGATGTTTATTCTGGATGTGCTCATGATCAGACTGTCTCCCACCATACAGGTGTTTTGGTGCCATTCTGAAGCTGTCATCTAGTCCTTTATCTACTGCTCTCTTCACTCATCTCTCTGAAGTTCACTCTCCTAGTCATATCCCTGCAGTGCTGATCTGTTCTTGAGGTGCTGATATGGACACAATTGCTTACAGAAAGATAAGCAAAATGGGAAATATTTGCAAGTAAAGGCATTGCCCACAGCATACAGAACATGCTCACTCTGGTCTCAGAAACCACCTGAAACACTCCCTGTTTCACAGCTGAGCTAATGAGCCAGAGATGAATGATGTGCTGACACTGGTCCAGGTTTTGCAGACACACCAAACCAGTTTGCAGAGTGTAGATTTGCTCGTACAGAATGTCCCACCCAGGCAAAGAAGCATCATAAATCAACCCCAGTGGACCCTTATGTATTTCCATTTCTTTTAAGACACTTGGGTCCCATCTATCTGTCAAATGATCAGCCATGATCCTGCTCAGTTA
Organism: Willisornis vidua nigrigula; assembly: GCA_021164005.1. NCBI lineage: Eukaryota > Metazoa > Chordata > Aves > Passeriformes > Thamnophilidae > Willisornis > Willisornis vidua. Next base: position 179,416 of record JAJPCS010000340.1, read on the forward strand.
TTTGGGATTGGTAGGCAAAACATTTCTATATAGTTTATATAATTTCTAACTGCCTTTTGACTATCTTTTAATATTAATGCCTGATGTATTTTCACTTGTTATGCAAAACAGATCTTTCTTCCCTTGCTCAAAAATCAGAATTCTCTACATTTCCCTATAATATTCACTATGGTTTTCAGATATATTGACTAAAACAGATTTTTAAAAAAATCTGCATGCAAGACAGAGACAGCAAATTATCTCTCTCTCTTTTTTTTTTTTTTTTAAATACAACCAACCCAGTTTTGCAAAAATAAAGCCCAAATAACAAGGCAGTAGTATGGTGGTTGAAGAGGAGTGTGATTTGTATGAACTATGAGTTGAAGAAGGAGATTTGAATTTCTCTGAATATAAATGTACCCAAGAGCAGCTTTGGAGGTACCATCATACACATTATCCACATGCTTGAGCAAATTATTTCTGGTAGCAGAACAAAACTTGTTCTGTGATGTCTCAGAGCTCTAAATTTTTAACCAGGATTAACCCTCATGTCTTAAATTATGGAATTTGTAGAGCTGCCTGGCAACCTTAACTAGGCCAACTTTCAATCAACCAACGATTAATTGATGCTTAGCCCTTCATGTAGATGCTTTGCAACTGGGTCTGCAGCTTTTGCTCTATGGTTTGTCCTTGTCAAAAGAGGCACAGGGTATTCATCCCTTGACCCTAAACAGTGAATTTATTAAACATTCTCATTTATCAACTGTAACAAGCAGCCCTGATCACAATCTGAGAACACAGTTCCTTGGGCTTGATAGCATTTCCTGTGAAAACAACAGTGGCACAAAACATTTTTAAATGAAAAGCCAAAAGAGTCCATTTGTAAAATGGAAACAATCCTTGGAACACAATTACAGTTAGAAACAAATCTTAGCAGAACAACTAGGAAAAATACTTTAAAGATGAATGGATTTATATTTTAAAGATTTGCTTCTCATATTCTACAATACATTAAGTCCCCCCATTCACAAGCTTCTGGCTTCACTAACACTGCATTTAAACAGATTTGAAGTATCCTTGTTCTCAAAATAAAGGTGCCCATTTGAATGCAAATCATTAGAAGTCAGAAATTCTGGGTTTCACACACTTATAAAAAGAGAGTCAGGTCTACTGAAGAAAGGGAATAGGAAAGAAAACCAAGCAATAAACACCCAGAATATGTTTATGCTCCAACAAACACTAATAAGTTTACTGAAAGAGCATTTTAGAGACAGCAAAAACTAATCTGAATAATTTATCTATGGGTATTTTTTGTGTTCAGTCCCATTATGTAATATTCAGTGATATGAATTCACCTGGAAGGGACTGTACCTGCTCTTCCCTGAAATCTTTTAGGCTACAAAAATAAGACAACCAAAAACTGAAAGAGCAAACAGGTGCTACAGGACTAGTAATCCCTTCCTAAAGCCCTGAAGTGCAACAGTGCAGACCAGTCAAATCCAAGGACATTAATTAACGTACATTCATTTAAAGGCATTGATAGCACATGCATTTCTGTGCTCCCTGACTGAACACTGCTCTTGGCATTCTTCTCAGTCTTAACAGAGCCTTTTTCAAACCTAAGATCACTCTTGCCACGTGCAATAAAAAATGTTGTATCTGAAATTTTAAAGGACAAGTACTATTGCAGCAAAGACCCAGCCTGGTCTGAGGCTTGTAAGAACTTTGTAGATTTGCTTTGCTCCAAGCACAGGAAAAGTGCCACCCCCAGCCTGCCCCAAACACCTGTAAAAGGCATTGCAGTGTAAAAGCAAGCACTGACTGCTCCATCCCTGATTTCTATGGATATTCAGGGATGCAAAAGAAACAAAGGCACACATTTCACCCCAGCACTGCACACTGAGCCAGCTTTTCCTGGATGCAGGGAAGTGCTCCTTAGGCACAACAAACCGAACCACTATAAAGTTCTGAGTGCTCTTTGGCCAGCTCAGGAGTCCTTTCCGAGCTGCTTGTTCCAGATGTGACTCAATGCATGGACATTTTATCACTGCAAAGTCCTAACTTCGAGCATTGGGGTGGCCATAAATGATTTTTACCATGTCATAAAGCCAGAAATCACCCAGATGGCGATGACATTCCTCCACTTACAGTACACTAGGGGCACAGATACAGCTATTTGAAGAAGAAGCTGAGGCAGTACAAACCCTCTGATTAAAAGACTTGGGATTAATTGAAAGTGTCCCTCTATTCTCCTTTCCTCAGCCCCTTTATTCCCTGTTTTTTCTCCAGAACTTTGTTCTGGACAAATTGTGACCCTTTGTTTTCCTGGTTGGCAATTTAAACTTGGTTTATTGTGCTCCTACTAGTGCAAGTTTATGGGCAAAGCACCTCACTGGCAGCCAAGACACCTGATTTGTTAAGCTGTTTTGTATTTGCTCATCACTCCATCTCCCCAGACTTTGGTCCTGGTCCTTCCCATCTACTCTTTAACAAGATTAGAAGAATTCCACAAAGGCAGAGTCTCACACTTCATGTTTGTTGATGTGGCTGAAACAATGGAGTTCTAATGCCATCTTTGAATGCCTTGGGGTATCCAAAAAGAGAAAGAAAATCTGCAGATTTACACTAAAGAGTGCAGATCCCTGGAGTGCTCATGGGGATAAAGTCTGCCTCCACCTAGGACCTGTTATTTCTTATGAAATACTGATGTCATGGGGAACGATACCTGGCACTTTGTTAGGCTCACCTTTTAACAAGGAAATACCAGAAGGGAAGTTCTGGCCAGGTGGGGGTTGGTCTCTTCTCCCAGGCACTCAGCAATAGGACAAGGGGGCACGATGGGCTCAAGCTCTGCCAGGGGAAATTGAAGTTGGAGAGCAGAAAAAACTTCTTTGCAGAGAGAGTGCTCAGGCATTGGAATGGGCTGCCCAGAGAGGGGGTGGATTCCCCATTCCTGGAGGTTTTTCAGCTGAGCTTGGCCGTGGCACTGAGTGCCATGATCTGGTAAAGGGACTGGAGTTGGACCAAGGGTTGGACTTGATGATCTCAGAGGTCTTTTCCAACCCAATCGATTCCATGATTCTATGAAATTCTCATGAGATCCTGTGAATGAGGACAGCACTTTAGCCCTTTTTAAGAACTATTTGCTCACATCTTAAAGATAACTAACTGAGAATCTGAGATGATTTTGTAACTCACTGGATGACTTTGAGCAAACTGAGAACAAAATAAAGGCCTGGCTGTTTTCTAAACATTTAAAAATGGATCCCAAGTCAGGCATTTCCTAAAGCAGGATACTGTGGATAGGGATGGATTTTCTGAGCACTGCTGCATAATTTAATAGGATAAACTCAAGATCCTAATTTTGATGCTTTAACACTGCTATAGTTTTTAGGTCAGGCAAAGATGTCTGATGTAAAAGATCTTCTTAAGCCATTTGACAAATAAAGCACTGCCTGAGCTTTCGACTTTCCTGGATTTCAGACTGTAATCCCTCTGCTCAAAGAACCCTTCACCACAAGCAGCAAAGGTGATAGCTCTGACCTCACAGTTTCAGGGGCTAAATAATTTTTTAAACATTACTGAAACATATCTTTATATCCATATGAATATAGCAAAAACTTCACGTGGATAACTATCTCACATCATCACATGCAATGAATAGGTTTTAAAGAGAAGAAAAGGCCATTGTACGCTTCTAATACAACACTATATTCAGAAAATCTCATTCAGTGTTTTCTGCATCAGTGCCCTAAATTTTGCCTGACTATAAAATAGCTTAAAAACAATACTCAGTTTAATCTGAAGAGTTCAGGCAAAGAATTCCTCTCAACTCTACATTAAGCTACATCAATGGCTAATTACCTTCATAAATACCCTATTTCTAATCCAATATGGAACACAGCGAAGTATATATGAATTTCTCTCTCTAATAATCCTCTTGGGGACCCATTTTTCCATGAGTAGAAGGTTATTCAGGACAGAAGACAGAAGATCTCATTTTACAGGTGGGTCTTGCTAGTGTTGCCTGGCTGTTTCTTTTTTTATCTTGACAATGGAGACACTGGTTCTCAGATTAGGCAAATCCCATGTAGGTTATAAATAGCCAATTGAAGTAGCCAAGGCACTGCTAACCCTCACTAATTGCTCAAATGCACCCATGAAGCCCTCCAAGAATACAGGCAACTCCTCTCTGATTTATCTTTCCACCTTTCACATAAGCAAATACATGACTACTTTTCCTCACAGAAGTTACACTGACTTAGTCTTCCCACTCAAAGGCTAAACTTACTGCTTAACTTTGAGACTTTGAGCCAAAATAAAGCCCTGGGAAGCACAAGCAGCATGGGAGAAAAACATGATGAGTTAGTAGAGATCTGTGTGCAGTTGCAGAACTACAATCTCGTGGGGATAGCAGAAATATGGATGGAGTGTTGCAGTGAAGGGATGCAGGTTCTTTAGGAAGTATAGGGTGGGAATATGAGGGAGAAGAGTTGCCTTTCCTGTGAGAGGGCAGCTGAAGTGCTCAGAGCTCTGCTTGGGCATGGATGAAGCCCAAGCTAAAGCCTAAGTGGAATTGCATCTGGCCAGGGATGTCATAGATACAACTTGCTTGTAAGAAGAGTTTTTTGAGGTCTGTATTGAAATTTAGCAGCTGCTTCAACTGGAAATGTTTACAATATTTCAGACACATATGTAGAGCTTCTTGAAGCTGTCTCCATGCATGGCCAGTTCAGAGAAGGATTATATAGTAGCAGCTGCCTTTTCATGCAACACCTGAGTTCAGCTCGTGTATGTTTAATAAGCAGAAAATGCTACCATTTTCCAGTTTCACTGTTGCTCTTATATTTTATGCAGTTCACAGAAAAAAACTGGAAGGGTAGTGAAAGTGATGTCCTCAGTGACTGCAGGCAAGTCAACCTGTGTCACAGAGTAAGTCTGAAAGAGTGAAATACTAAACAGAACCTCAGAAAAGCAGTACTTGTCATGATAGGATTATTCTTCCTCTTAGAGAGCTCACTGCTCCCCTCTTTAACCTGACACTCAACATCACCAAATCTGAGCACACCATGGATTTGACATCCCTCTGGAAAACAGCATCCAAGACACAAGAATTAATGATTGTTTATAAAGGTGCCGATAGGATGATGGTTCTCAATGGATTTTCACCTTCATACACCCCGAAGCCAGTGACACCCGGGTTGAAACGATGCCTTCAGATTTAATCAGAGAGCGTTGAGAAAGAAGTGGCTGTTGTGTGATACAGATAAGCAACAGTGTAACTCTCAAGTGGATAACAGTACTTCCTAGTGTTCTAAGAACATACACGGTAGGACAGGCAAGGCAGACAGGATAAGGCAGAGCAAAAATCCCATAAGGACTAGTAACTCACCTTTAACTCTGATTAGCTGCAAATGTTTAGCAATCAAGAACAGTTCTGCAGTAATCCTTACTTCTAAGTTGGAACTGGAATTAACAAAGAATAAAGATAGTCTAAGGAAAATATTCTTTCTGAGCTGTAGAGAGAAAAGCAACAGGATTCCCTCCTTTTTGATTTCTGCTTTTCCGTTGACCCCAGCACTGACAGCTCCCAAGGATCAGCTTCTCCAAGGGAAAGTTATCCTGCCCTTTTGGTTACTCTTCTTGCCCCTTCTGCTCTAGAAGGCAATTTGTTTCAAAATGGTTTCTCCTTGTTACTACTTACAAAAAGGTTTTCTTGGATTGATTTGTTTTTAAACAAAAACAATTGCAATTCAGATTTATTGAGCTAGTTTGCACAGGAAGGACACTACAAACACAGATGAAGACCTAGAACATCTTGCATACATTAATCTCATGACCTGAAGTCTCATTGCTAAGCCAGCCTGTGCAGTGCTATAGGGAGCAAGGGGAGAACCTCCTTGGCTTGCTGGGAAGAGGGAACCACTTGAGCACAGAAGCAAGACAAGGCATCGGTAGATAAAACAGGAAACAAATGGAGGCAGGGAGGCTCTGAATCAGCCCTTGCTGCTTTTCACTCCACAGCAGATGCCAACTTAATGAGAAGCACTTTGAAGAGTTGTTCAGCACAGAGTAAGTGTCCTCTAGAGCATCTTGCCTGGCTTCAGCCAGAGGAGTTTCAGAACTAACTGAAGAGAGTCCAGTAGGAGCAGTGAGAAAAGATGAGGGGCTGGAGCGGGGCCAGAGAAGAGCAACGAGGCTGGAGAAGGGACTGGAGCACAAGTGCTGTGGGGAGAGGCTGAGGGAGCTGGGGGTGTTTAGCCTGGAGAAGAGGAGGCTCAGAGGTGACCTCATCACTGTCTAGAACTACCTGAAGGGAAGTTCTCCCAGGCACTCAGCAATAGGACAAGGGGGCACGATGGGCTCAAGCTCTGCCAGGGGAAATTGAAGTTGAAGAGCAGAAAAAAATTCTTTGCAGAGAGAGTGCTCAGGCATTGGAATGGGCTGCCCAGAGAGGGGGTGGATTCCCCATCCCTGGAGGTTTTTAAGGAGAGATTGGACATGACACAGACTGGAGTGGACCAAGGGTTGGACTTGATGATCTCAGAGATCTTTTCCAACCCAATTGATTCAGTGATTCTATAAGCAACAGAAAGACCCAACAAGCTGGGCGTATTTTAGCCCAAGTCAGAGTAAGCTGAATGCAGAGAGGAGATGGAGGCAGGGACAGTCAGGGCTCTCACTTGGAGATTTTTAAGAACTGGCTACCTTAGTTGTGCTGCAGGAATGGAACAGATAGCTCTGTCTTCACCTTGATGCAGAGGGGAAGTAGGATGGATCTCTTGAGGTCATTTTGAGCCCTATATTTTTCTAGCATTTGGAGCTGGACCTTTCAACCTTCCAAAAGAGCAACAAGTACTTCACTATTGGCCAGACCCAGCCTATAGGAGCCTGGATAAGAGACATCACCAAGACATTTCCCACCCTGGTATGGCCACCTGATTATTACCTGCTACTGGTTTCCCAAGTGGATACCAACGAAGTCACAGCAGGAAGGCTGTGGACAGGTAGAGGGATATCAGAACACTGGGACAACTAGTCAAGGGATTTGCAGCACCAGTTATGTTTTATGTCCTGCCAGTTGCAGGGAATTTTGGGGCAAGAAACAGGAAAACATGCAGATAAACATCTGGCTTTGAGACTGATGGTAGCAGCAGTATCTGCATTTTTTTTTTGATCATGTGTTGGCTTATACAACACCAAGACTGCAGGCAACAAACAGGGTCCACCTGCCCCAAAGGGGAAAAGGGATCTTACCTCAGGAGTTAACAGGGCTTGTGGAGTGAGCTTTAAACTCGACTGGAAGGGGGATAGGGACAAAACCAAGCTTGACAGAGAGAAGGTGTAGGAAGGGGAAAACTATGGCGACCACCCAAGCAGCCAAAGGAGGCTTAGGAGGGAATACCTTGATCAAGTTCAAGCATCCAAAATGTAACAACACCACAGGACCATGGGGCAGCCCTTGGCACTCATACTGGGATACTGACACAGCCAAACCACTCTGTAACACACACAGTATGGGGAACACATAGGAGGAACGAGAGATCTGTGTGTGCAGGCACAGGCCTTTGATCTCGCTTTGATCACGGAGTTGTGGTGGCACAGCCCATGTGAGAGGAATGTTGTCAGGAAGGGCTACCTGCCGTTTAGCAAAGACAGAGAGGAATGCACAGGGTGGAGCTGCCCTCTATGGGAGGCACTGGTCAGCCTTGAGAAGAGGCAACTGAGAGGGGACCTTATCAATATAAGCATCTGAAGGGAGGATGTCAAGAGAATGGCCCAGGCTCTGCTTGGTGGTGCCAAGCAATAGGACAAGAGGCAAAGGGAAGAAACTGATGCACAGGAGGTTCCCCCTGAATATGAGAAAGAACTTCTTTGGTGTGTGGGTGACCAAGCATGGGAACAGACTGCCCAGAGGGGCTGGGGAGTCTCCCTCACTGGAGATATTCAAGAGCCATCTGGACACGATCCTGTGCCATGGGCTCTGGGATGACTCTGCTGGAGCAGGAAGGTTGGACAAGAAGATCCACTGTAGTCCCTCCCAACTTCACCTATTCTGTGATTCTTGATATGAACTTATCTCCAAAGGAAGACACTTGTGCAATAGTCCCATATTGCAAGCTGTTCTTTTCCCAAAATGTTATCATTTATTCCCATTCTAAAGAATTCTTCACAGACTTTATTGTCACTGAGAATCAAGTCCAAAATATCAATCAAATTCTTTATTTATATCTCTTGGATATAATAATGTCTCTAAAATTAAAGGACTACAGGTTTTTAGGTTTTGATGCAACACAATTAGATATCAGGGCTTTGACTAAAGTGTAGTTTTAAACAGAAAGTTAAGACAGCATAAAAAAATTATTAGCTTGTCAGTAGAGTCTGAGCAGACAGTTCTTTAATAACACTGGACAGGGAGTTTAAAGCAAAATACTTCAGAGAACGAAATGGATATTCTTTTCAGCAGAATGATTTCTTTAAAGAATAAAATACAAATTATGCAGGGGGTTTTTTTTTCATTTTTTTTTTTTTGGTTCAAAAGAGCAAATTTGAAGGTAAAATATACCTACCCAAAGCAATTAAGATGAGAAGAAGAAAGAGGAAAGAATACTCCAAGGGCCAAGTACATCAGACTGCAAGAACTATTCAGTCAAAGTATAATTACCCATTTTCCCCTGAATTATATTTATTTAATACAAACATAAAGGTGTGCAGAAGAGATGAATGGGTACAAGAGAAGGCAAAGTGAAAGTTCTAAAATGTTCTTTGGAGAGCATCACCATTACCAAAGAGAACTGTTTGCTGTGAGTCAGTCTCGAATTCAAACAGACACCCATTTAAGTTGTGCATGACTCTATGAGCAGCTCCTAGAAAAGTGAAACAGGTTACAGAAGGAATATTCTATGACAGTAGTGCTTGCCAGACTCCAATCTCAGTTTTAGCCATTGTAGAACTTCAGACAAACTTCTCACAGATTAATTTTCACACTAAGACTGGAGTTTTCTTCTCCAACTCTGGTCTTTACTCTGAAGGAAAGGAGGAAACCAAACTACCCTTGGTCTCTGTCATACACTTGCCATGATGTGAAAAGCAAACTGGTTGTCAGATTATGAACAAAACTGTTTATAAATTGGTAAATTCTACCAAATACCTGTCTCATTCCTTTGCCCTCAGAGTCAGTTCTATCAATTTCTTTGCTTTTATGAAACTACTTATTTATGAATTCTTGCTCAAGACAACCGAATATCCTAAAGACAAACAAAAAGAGTCTTTAGTCAGCTAAATTTACACAGAGTTGCATGATTGCACCACAAAATAAGAAAGCATTTCAATGCAGTATTTTGCATCACAACCCCAGCTCAACACTTCTGGACCAGAAACCTGGGGTATTTTACATTTTTAAAATGCCCTTGCAGAAAACATCATCTTCTTTCAGTCATATTTCGTCACCTATTCTATACATTTATAGATAACCTCTGTACTTTTCCTTTGGTCACTTATCATGCCCTGATAGTAATTGAGAAATAATTCAAAAAGGAGGACTTCCTATTTTATTACCCATCTCCCTTCACAAAGTAAGCAGATTCCCTCTAAGGTCTCAAAGGAAAAATGAAGAGGACACACTTTGCTTCAGCTCGTGGTGACAGGCATCAGATGTTCCTCTAGGCAACCCTTGCCAGGGGCACAGCAAATTTCTTCAGAGGTCTGCCTCTGATGGATGCATAAAATAAGACAGACTGAGAGCACACCTTTCAAGAGGAAAAAAGACCAGTGGGCTTCAGGGAAAATGGTATTTCAGGCTACCTGTGTTTTTAAAAATTGTAGCTGGGAATAAAAATTAAAGATAATGGGGAGAAAATATTTTACTGTGTGCCACAGATCATTAAAGTACCACGCACAGGGGAGGCAGCTGCTTCAGTAACTGAGCAGATCCTGTTCCTCTGTGTTTTACTTTCATTGAGAAGGTGACTTCAATGACTTCTGGTGTGTTGCTGACATACCTCTCCTGGCTCCCTTCTGTGATGTGGTAGAGATGATTGGCACCTCCATCAGCACAGGCTCTCAGGGCAGCTGCAAGTGCAGAAAGAGAACATCAGTGCATTTGCATTAGAAACAAAACCCCACAACCAGTTTCTTCATTATTGACAATGCTGTGCAAACTCAACTGTACGTGGTGGCACGGGGAATATACTTGAGATCTCACAGGGCTTTAGCTTCCTATCCTTGACTGCTTCCCCTGTTTCTCTAAATAGAAATTGGAACTGTTTTAATCAGACTAGTGCCGATCTTCATCTGTCTGTGCCACTGTACTTTCCAATAGCTTATTTCTATCTATCCTAACCTACTGCCCAGCCAGCTTAAACTACATGAGGGGCAAGCACCCAAAACCTGGAAGGACCCATCCTCCATCTATGGCATGTACTTGTCACAAAGTGGGAACTTGCACTGTAGACCTGACTATGTTCTCACCCAGGCACAAAGTTCACTACAACCTGCATAACAATTGGGAAAAAAATAATAATTAAGAGTTAATAATTACAAGACCCATTTTGTCTTTTTTCCCCCTTCCTCTGACACAAAAATGGTAACTCTTACAGTTCCTATATTGTTCCACAGACTTTTTGAATCATCTGATATAAAGTAGGTTGGTTACATCTTGCTTTTAAAATCTTGAACTATCCTGATACAAAACCACAATAATTTTCAGTGCTTGCTCCTAACTTGAGGACCTCAAAGGGGATGTGCTACTAATTTGAGTTGAATGAAACAATTCCAGTTGACTTAAACAATTCCAGTTGACTTAAACAAGCACAGACATGCTGTTCTCTTGTGGATCCCTTTGTTTACATAGACTTTAGACAAAGAAAAAAGTCTAAGACTATTATTACAAAATCAAACACAGATTGGTATATTTTATTATAAGCATCCCCATTAATCATCATTTAAGCTAACACACAGCTCTTTTGTGAGATTTTTAGAACCAGATAAGTTATTAAAGATTGAAAATTACGATCTTGTCTAAAGAATCTTTATCAGTTCTGCTCTGAGATGCAAAGCTCAGATAACTGTGACACACAAGATAAAAGAAGCTGCTGCTTCCAGGCTAGAGCAGTTTGTTCCTTCCCGGCCCAGAGAGACTCACTGGCAATCCTGAGAGGGCTGGCAGTTACAGGGCTGGGGGCTGGAGGAGGGAAAAGGGAAAAAGAGGAGAGACAAAGAAAAGGGACAGTCTGCCAAAGCTTTTGGGGAGAAGGTACACAAACAAGAACAGGCACTTCTTACTGCTGAGATCCCGATTTTCAGCTACAGTCACTTTCCTTTGGTGTTTATTTCTAAGTGAGAACCACCTCTCAGCAGTGATACAAACCTGTATCTTTCCTTTTGGTGTACATTAGGTGGACAATCCACTCCTTCCCTTAGATTAGCCATCAATTTAGTCAGCCTGTGCAAATAGGGACAACAAAGTTCACCTCTTTATCTGCTCTCAAGTCATTCTTTCTTATGTGGCTGCTGAATTCCCACCACAGGGAATGTTCTGTACAGGTGGATCCACCAACCATGCAGTAACATGTGACCTCGGGCTGAGGCTTTTTGAAAAAAAAAAAAAAAGAAGGAAGCAGGACCACACAAGATCTCCCAGCTCCTCACAGGTAGCTTTGGGTACATCAGCTTTATTCCTGCAGGGTGAAACAATGTGCAGGGCAGGAGAACAAGCACTGTACTCCTCAGTATTGCTTCCAGCACTGCTTCTGCTCTGGGGACTCTGCTGTCCATAATATTGCAGTACCCCCTATGGCAAGCACTGCTCTTCTCAGCATTCTTGTACAGACCATGTTCTTAACCTCCTTCACCTACTCCTACAGCCTCCATCCAAACCCATGTTAATGAGCCACGGTCCAGCAGATTTAACCCTGACAAATCCCATTAGGTGAGATCATTTCTAAACTAGGGTAGCTGGCCAGCCACTTACTATGGTGATTCACTGCTTGAGGCAAGTTCCTCATCCATCCTGATGAATGCAAACAACACAGGACAACAGCATTTTTTGCCCACTGTGTCTGATGGGATGGTTTTAACCTCTCCTCTCACTTGAGGTTACAGCTGAAAAGGGGTTGATGTCTTCCTTTAACCTGGGCATATTTGTTAAGTTCTCTCAGAGAGTTCAGCTCACACAGAATGTATTAGTGGCCCATTGCAAGAGTAATACCCATCCTTGAATTAGCCAGCCTAGCAGGTAGAAGGCAACTAAGCAAGGCCTAGGACCCAGGCAATTATAGAATGTTGTCTCTCCCTGTGAGCTACAAAAGCAATTAACCAGTTGAGACACACTTTATAACCAAAACTATAAGAAGGTTGCAGAAAAATTATTTTCTAACTTCAGATGCTTCTCGGGTCAGGGACAGTCCCAGCCTTTTCCTTCTGAGAACAGAGTTTTATGTTTATTCTCCCACATTTAAAACAAATAAGTGGCTTACAGCTTCTGACAAAAAAAAAAAAAAAGAGACAGAAAGAGATTAAAGATTCTATTATCTGTCTCAATTACTTTAAGACAGTCAGACTGTCTTTAACTATTGTAGATTCTCTCAATGGACTTACCACAAGTGAAGCTTGGCCTAAGATCTCTTCATCTGATCTTACTATTTTAAAACAACATGACCAAAAAAACCAAACCAAACCAAGCATTCCAAAACAAATCAGTCTTCAATCAGTCTGGTACATGTAAAACTACTGAGATTCTCCCAAAAACATGGAAGTGCTTAAGTAACAGGTCTGTGACACTGGTATGCTGTTCACATGGATATGGAGCTACTATTTGATATCTCAAATCAAAAGATGCCTTATAAAATTTAAAACTGCCCTGCATATATTTATTCTTATTTATAAGAAAAAAGAATATAAAAATTAAACTTCTGCAGCACTGTGAAGTTATTTAGAGAATCTATTTAGGAGGAATTTATCCTTTACCAGCAAGTTAATAACTTACACTGGATTCAAGCAAAGCCCCAGGTGCATTAAGGAGCTAGCAGGTAATTAACAGATTGGCTGGAGGCCAGTAAATCACAATATTTCTACAGCTATGAACCAAGCTTTGCTTGATAAAAAGTAATGATATATATTAGCTGGAAGAACATGTATCATTATTATCTGGAAGTGTTTAAGGAGATAGACAGCAATTCTAAGCCTAAAGCTTGGATGGAAATTCTCTATGAAAAAGATAATAGGAACTGATTTTATACAGTGCCTTTTATATTAGAAACAAAATTGCTTTACAAACAGCTATTTGGCCAAGGTGCACCACGGCAACTGGGGAGGCAAACCCAGCAGTCTCTGGGCACTTGGCAACAGCTCACAGGAAACCTCATTAATTATTGCAGCAGAAGCTGAAGGACCTGAACAAGATTTGGGCTTTGCTTGGCTTGGCATCCTGAAAACAGAGACGCCTTCTTCCAAGAAGTTTACAAATGAAGAGATTTAAAAGACAAAAAATGAAACATGGAAAGTGACACAGAGGGATGAAGTGCTAATGGCCACACTTGGGTCAAAGGCGAGTTCTCTTCCAGGGGTGACCAAACTGGATGGTGGGGCTTGTAGAGTGAAGAATAACTTCAGCAGTCAGAACACAGAAGGTCTTCCACTTACCTTCTTTTCTGGCCCGAAGGTGACCATCCCATATTGGAGACCCCTCAAATTCGCCAGGTGGGCTGCACATGGAAGTACCCTCTAGCTTTGTAATGTCAGAAAGAATTGTCACCAAAGACACCCCCTGAAGGCTTTTGCTTAACCATGTCTCTGTGAGCTGAGACAGACTAAGGAATGGTTGTTGCTCACTGAGCTCTGATAGGTCAGGAGGACCAACACCTCCCAAAAAGACACTGTGATATGCAGCTGGGAGTGACAGCTTTTCCACCCAGCACAGCTGGAAGCAGAGGAGGCCCATGCTTTTGGCCACCCAGCTCAGCCCCAAGGTGCTGTTTCATGCCTTAATTATCAGAAGAGACGATGCCAGGAGGACCAGGGTGCAAGTGCACTGCAGTCCCAGCTCAGCCTGTCAATCTGCACGCCTTGGCATTGCCACAAAGTACCACCTTTCCAACATGAATATTCTGTGTTAAGCTCTACTCCTCAGAAACAGCTCCATCTGCCAAAGCACCACCTCTCCTATCTGTCAAATTCCTGACAACTTAAAAAATCAAGGGGGAACTCAATGCCACTGACAATAACTGATTCTCAAATTACTGGGAGCACCATATGTTAAATCCAGTAGTGTCTGAAATTACAGCAAGAGTAAACAGTCCTGCTCTCCACCTATGCCAAGGAAAAGTTACATCAAGAGCAGACTGTCAGCCCATGGTAACTAGGAGTTTCTCACAGGTAATGTGGAAGAAGAAACCAAAGTCTTTCTGAGCAATGCCCTTCATTTTAAATGGTACCTCCCCTGCTAGGAACTAGTGAACTATTTCCCTTTACTGACTGAAGTTCAAGCACCAATTTTAAGGCTAATTATTAGTTGTTACAAAAATTATCCTAACACAACAACAATAATGGAAACAATTAGATTTATATTTACCCCTTTGGCAACTACTCCTTGTTCCTGTGAGACAGGATATGAAAAGCATATCAAACACAAAAAAGGAAGGTCTTGGCTCTGAGCTAACTAGTCCTGATGTTTTTGCAGAAAAGAAGCAAGTATATTACCATATTCAACAGCCCTGCAAATAAAGACAGGGGAAAAGACTCCACCAGAACAGATGCAACTCTTGCAGACTAAGTAAGATGAGGGTATAAATAGGGAATACATTTATACACTGTAGCAATATGTGAGGAAGAAAAGCATAACCTTATTATTCCTATTATTATTGCTAGTATATTATTCCTTGCAATTAGCATTTAAACTATTTTTTCAAACAGGTCTTGGAATCAACCCATGCTTTTTTTGCCTAAATTCAAATTTATGACATTTCTCCTGAAATTGCCTCAGTATATATTCCTTTACTAATTTTACACAACCTCTTCTAGGTATGCAATCTGTTTCCTTCATTTCTTTATTGATTCAGTACCTGGTAACCATAATTAACCAGCCAGCATAATCTATGCATAAGAGAACTCTGTTTAATTAATGACTTGGAGTGCTGGTGGTCATGCATATGTGATATATATGGGAGGCATGCAGAGAATTGCTTCCTTTCTTTGATACATTGAGCCAACACATTTTTGTCCCAGCATTACTCAAAAAACAGAGGTTACCAACAACAAAATGCATAATCTGTATTTATGCACCTTCTCAATTTCTCCTTTGTCCTGCAGAAAATGCAACAATACACTTAGCAAGCCCATGGCTTTATACAGCTGCACATTGCTAGCTGGGTGATCTAAGTGCATCTCAAACCATTCCCTCCCACCCATGTGTTATCAGGACTGTGTGCAGCTGCTCTTACACATCAAGCCCAGGGCACTGCACACACCCCTCTGCCAGCAAACCACTGAGCAGTCCACAATGTATTTCTGCTTTGCAGTTGGACACTGGCCTTGAAAGAGGCTTTTTAACTGTTTCAAACAGTGCAATGGTTGAGTGGGGCTCCAGGTCTAGGACTTAGCCTGTTACCTAGAAGGGTGTGTTCCCCCTGCTGTTCCCCACCATGTGGTCCCCAGAGAGCCCCCAAGGATCCACACAGAGACCACAGGAGAGGGACGAGAGAGAGAGTGTATTGCTCAAGGGTGAGGGTTTATAAGGGTCTTGGAGGAATCCTAAATGTACTAATAGTAAGCAAGGGGGATTTGGCTCTGTGCCAATAGGAATAAAGGGTTAACAACCAATAGAAAGGGGGTGATAACATCCAAGCAGAACACCTTTTGTAACTTCCTTCCAGACCACCAGATACATTCCTCAGGGGTAAGATAACAGTTATCTCCTGGGACTTTGAGAAGGAGAAGGGTGACTTGGCAAAAAGAACAACGGAAACCATTTTGTACGTTTAAACAACATTAAAACCCTCACTTTTTAAGGCATTAGAGTAAGCTTCTTTTTTCTTCACAAGTCCACTTCTGACAGGACTTTTTCCATTCCAGATATTGTAAGTCGAATGCTACAAAACAGGTCTATTCTTATGTCTCAAGTGAGTGGTTTGGCCACTTAAAGAAACACCCTCAAAGGTATCAATCAAAGCAGGACTTAATATGAATTTGTGAAAATATGGCTTTACAGAGTTCAGGGGCAAGGTTCACCCTGTTACTTACTACACAGACAAAAGCATGTTAGGGAAGGTCCAGTAAGAAGCAATTTGAAATTATTTATGTGGATGTGAAAGGAGATATGGGTGCAAAGGATGCAGATGCAAAGATCAGGGTGAAAAGGGGTTTAACAGCACTTAATCACTGACTACTTTAACATTTATGAAGCAATTCAATAGGGTTCACTACAATTATAACAATGACTTAACTACAGATTTGAGGTAGTAACGTTCCTACCATCATCAATTCACATGCATACAGGGAAAACAATGTGTACACCTCTTTCTATTTCTGTAAAGGTACCTACCAAAAATTCCCCTTCAGGTCAGTGAAAGGCTCACATCAAATCCCTTTGCACTTCCCAAGAGTCAAGGGCTGTACCTTGACAAGTGTGGAGCTGGAGCAGGGCAAGGGGATCAGCCTCACTGTCAGCAACGCTCCTCTGAGTGTCACAAACCTGAGACTGGCCAGCAATGAGGTGTCTCACTCAGAGTGGCCCAGGGGTGCTCACAGGGCCTCCCTTAGCACCAGAGCTTACTGGCTCACAAGATGATGGACTTTGGCCATCACTAAGTTTCCATCCTGGCAATAAGCCAGGCAGGTGACTGCTGGGCTTGTTCCCCAAAGTGCAGTAACAATGGTACCACTCCACTCAGGCTACAATTCAGTTTACCAAAGCTACAAAGTGTAATTGCGTCTCCTTTGTCTCCCACCTTGGTTGGGCAGCTGATGCTTCTGATGGTTCCCACCTTTATCACCAGGAGCTCCTGGGAGGACCAGAGACATCACAGCCCAGCTGGCAAGGGACATGTCACAGCCCAGCTGGCTTGCTTAAAGCTCACCAAAAACTTCTGAGAGCAGAGAGCAGGCCTGAGCATGGATGGTGGGCGTGGGATGCACCACCACACCTTCATTTGCCTAAAGCTGTAAAGGTGCAGCCCATGTCACCGCTTTTTTAAATTTGTCAGTGCCCAGGGCTTTAAATGAGCACAATGAAGAACATCACCCACTCTCAGGATTCCAAATGAAATTAGAGACACATACAGAGGTGCTTTCCAAGCTGCTGCTGTGGGTGCACATTCGTGCTGCTATAACCAGCAGCAGCAAGGGGAGTCAGCCTTCTGTAGGACTACTTAGCACTTCCTGGGATTGAGCCTGTTTTTAGGAATTCCACCCAAGAAAACTCCTTTTTTGCTCTTTTTTTCTGCCACTGGCGATTCACAATTTTTCATGCATGCTTCCAGGCCAGAACAAGTTTTAGTTTTACAGATCCTGCAAAGAAAGTAATGGTTGCTATTCTTAAGCTGTCAATGCACCCAAGAAAGATCCATCAGCT
Source organism: Willisornis vidua nigrigula (assembly GCA_021164005.1). Taxonomy (NCBI): domain Eukaryota; kingdom Metazoa; phylum Chordata; class Aves; order Passeriformes; family Thamnophilidae; genus Willisornis; species Willisornis vidua. The sequence goes on from JAJPCS010000340.1 coordinate 196,961, forward strand.
ACAGATGTCTCATACCTGACTTCTGAATCATCTGCATCACACAAGGAACACAGATACCCAGCAGTCTTGAAAGAAATGCATCCCCACCACTGGAGCTGGCAGTCTGCTTCTGTATGGACTGGACTATGGATCTGAGATTAAAATTGACTGTACCTGTGGTAAGATAATTATATATTTTCTATAAAGCTTCTTTCATCACTCTGCTTTGAGCTGTAAATGTCAGCCAAGCAGAGGGATAATTCATTAAGCAGTTAAATATGAGAAGACAAGGAAGAAACCAACTTTTTTCAGTGCATTGATTCGATACTGGCAAAGGCCACAGAGATAACAACGTCTCTCTAAAAGCTGCACTTGGAAATGAAACACAGGGAAAATTAAACTGTTTCTCCCATAGACAAAAACCATCACCCAGAGAGGGGGTGGATTCCCCATCCTTGGAGGTTTTTAAACTGAGCTTGGCCGTGGCACTGAGTGCCATGATCTGGTAAAGGGACTGGAGTTGGACCAAGGGTTGGACGTGATGATCTGGGAGGTCTTTTCCAACCCAATCCATTCTATGAATTTTAGCCAAAAACTGTTACATGGTCATCAACACAAAATCTTACTTTAAAAGAAAATCCTAAAAATAATTATATCTCAGTGATCACTTTGGAAGAAAAATTAACAAAAATAACATATCAACCCTTAAAAACAGAATTGTGAAGTACCAAAAACCACAATAGCAAGCAGAAAACCTTGAGTATCAGTAAATACAGTAGGAGTGATGTGCTGTCAGAGACAGAGGCAGGAGAGCAACTGTGATTGCAGCAGACTCAGTTTCTGGACTGTCATCAGGAGCACTTCCACGCAGAGTTCATTACAATGATTCATATTCAAGGCTGCTGGGTTTGGAGTAATCTCTTGTCAGGTGTTAGATTTAATATTCCTACACGTCTCACTTAGGATATGATTTTCTCTTCTCTTTCCTGTCATTCTTCTCCCATTCTGTCAGACCCAGGAGCTCTGGTACTCGCTGTGTTGCCTGAAACTCTCTGCTGGAACAGGCTCCACAGGCAGAGCAGCCTGCTGTTGTGTGTCAGGGAAAACCAGGAGGAGAGAGGAGAGAGCTCAACTGTAAAACCAAGTACTTGCTGCCATCATTTCAACTAAAATCCAAGTGACCTTTTCATGACAAGGCCACGTACCACTGGGGGAAGAATCAGCACGAAGTTTACTCTTTTCATTTTCTCCTGTGTTTTTTTTTTCTTTCAGTTTGAAAAATGACAGGCAAGGCAATAATGTAACATTTAATCAGCTTTTATTTTTGCCCTGAGCACACAGCTATTATTACCAGGTAACAGTAAAAAGACACTGAGTAGGGCACACACCAAAAAAAAAAAAAAAAACAAAAGGAGGGGAAAAAAGGTGGGGGAAATGCAGTGAAATGCATAATATTAATCCTGACTGTTTTTTGCAGAGCTCATCCTGGACTCTGGCTCTCCCCCAGGGGACCTGTGGTCCTCACTCCCTAACCTTTACCATAACCTGGCTACCTACAGAAAGCACCCATGGAAATACAATTGAAGGTAAAGTAACTGAGAGTGTGCACTTGCTTTCCCTGCATACATTACCCAAGTCTCAAATGAAAGGCAGAGGCATTAATATTATTTCTGAAGTTTTGCAATTATATTGTTTAATAATTCGGTGTAACCTCCATTGACTTCAAGCTCTGAATGCAACTTTTTATTTCCTCAGTTCCTATTTTCCATTGCTGCAGCATTGATTTCTGACAGAAGGAAAATAAACAGCTACAAACATGATGGAACACTCCAACTGCCTGCAATAATTACTGGTCAGTGCTGTTATCAGACAAATTTCAGTAACAAGCTGACTCTATTCCTATATGGAAGAAAACCTGACCAAAAAAACCAAACACCTTTATTAGCCATAAAACATCCACACTTGCACAAAGGATCAGATTGATGAGAGGGGGGCAAAAAAATCCTTTTTTAATTTTTTTTTTTTAATCTGGGATTGCATCAGCAATGATAGCCTGACTGAGGGTTGGTTTCTTGTAGCCTCGTTACGCTGTGTGCTGAAGGAATCTGCAACCATATGGAACTTCTCCTGGTCCTGGATTATCAGTCCATTAACCCAGGAGAAGTGTGTGCTCCCTGCTCACCCCGACCATGTGGTCTCTGAGAGCCCCCAGGAAGGACACACAGGGACCAGCAGCAAAGGCAGGAACAAAGAGCAAGTTTAATCGGGGGTACAGGTTTATATGGACTTTGGAGGGATACAAACTCACCAATAAGGGACAAGGGGGGGAGTCTAGATTTGTGCCAATCGGAGTAAGGGAATTTACATTCAATGGGAGAGGGTTTCAGGTAACATGAGGTCACTGTCCTTCTCCCAGCCCCCTGGCCTGGCAGGGGGTTATGGGAGGAAGAAGCAGTGACTGTGCAGTTTTTACATTCAGTGCACTCAAACCACATTAAAAACATCAGTTGTTAAAGCATTCTCAGTGGCTGGTGGATTTTCTTCATCAGCCCATTTCTGACATGACCTTCTCCAAGCCATGTATTGAGAATGCATTGCTACACCTGCCTGAACTCACTGCTCCCTATCCCAGAAGGTGCAGGGCATGGGGCAGGCAGGGAGGCAATATTTGGAATATTTGTGCTAAGACAGCAAAGAAGGAGAAATAGTGTCCTGCTCCTGGTGGCAACAGCAAGACTACAGCCCTCAACACAGCCAGAGTCAGTGCTGCCATCTCTTCTGCTTCCACTCAACAACATGCATTAATAATTTAAGACAACCTGCAAGTGCAAAGCAATGAGCATGATAAGTTCATATTCATGTCTGTGATTAAATATTTTCAGCTAATGCATTTATATTTCAAATTTTGTTTGCCTAAATTGGATTTGCAGTAGCCAGCAACTCATCAAAAAAATTAATCATACACTTATTTTAAATTGAACAAAATGTATTAATTCTCATGCTACTAAAACACACCCTCAGCAACCCAGAATGGATTTCCACACAACCACTTTATATCATAGTCTAACAAAAACTTTTGTGCATCAAGGAAATTTCTGAACTCATAAAAGTGACAAATTCCACTTTTTAACAGACTACAAATCCTTGAAAAATTATTTAAAATATTCAAAAGAATAATCTTGGTCTAAAAGTTGTTTGGAAATAAGTATCAAAGAAGGACATACAAGAAACCAGAGAAGGAAAAGTTAGGATGGTAAATACATTTTCCTACTGCTGTTTAGAATTTATTTTCTAAAGTCTTGTAAATACACAACTATCCTCTGTTCCTGCTGCAAACTCCTGTGTATAGATCATTTTCCCTGCTCTTAAGAGATAAATTGTTCAACACATTTCCAACCAAACAATTGTAACAATAAACTCATAAAACATAATGAGGAGAAATGGTCAAAAAACCCCAAATCATCATAATTTCATTTATGGCACTTTCACCCTTTTGTTTCTGCCCGACCTTCACATCTTTTCCATTCTCTCAACTCCCAGATGTGGGCAGTGGGAAGCTGCAATGGAAGTTTTTTGAAGAAACTGGAAATATAAAATGAGAAGAAGACTTATCTGACCTACTTTACTTCATGTTTGGAATAGCTACAAGTACATAAGCACTGGTGTTTGCACCAGGCCAAACCAGAGTGTTTCCTGGAAGCAGTGGATTTGCATTGTGTCACTCGAGTCCTCGCACTAACAGAGTTCCAAGGAAAAACCTGAAGGCAATGTTGGTATTACAATGTATTGCTCCTCTTATGGGAAAAGGAGTTTTAGCTACCTGCATCAAGAACAATCTTGATCCCCAACACCTTTCCATTATAAAATTGAAATAATATTCCTGTTAGGCACTTTTTTTAAGCTTAATTTTCCAATAGTCAAGAAAAGTCAGCTAGTATAACCTAGCATAGAATCACAGAATCATAGACTCAGACTCAGTTGGGTTGGAAAAGACCTCCAAGATCATCAGGTCCAACCCTTGGTCCAACTCCAGTCCCTTTACCAGATCATGGCACTCAGTGCCACAGCCAAGCTCAGCTGAAAAACCTCCAGGGATGGGGAATCCACCCCCTCTCTGGGCAGCCCATTCCAATGCCTGAGCACTCTCTCTGCAAAGAATTTTTTTCTGCTCTCCAACTTCAATTTCCCCTGGCAGAGCTTGAGCCCATCGTGCCCCCTTGTCCTATTGCTGAGTGCCTGGGAGAAGACACTGATGTAAAAGATCAAATCTAGGGTATAATCTTCACAAACACATTTCTTTCATTATTCATATTTAATAAAATAGTAGAAAATCCCAAAATGGGATACTTTAATTCTTAAAATAATATAGAAGCAGTGAATTATCATTTCCAAAAGAACTAATCACCATCTACAATAATTTTTGGAAAGTTTTTAGTTATCTTGGTGAAATTATACATTGAATCTTCACAAGACACAAAGCAAATGTATTTGGACAGGCAGAATCAGCTACAGACTAAAGTAGAAACTGAAATTCTGAGTTAAAAGTGGGATTTTTCATCTGAATTCTCTTACATAATCCAGATGCAAAATCAATACTGTCGTCCATGAAAAAAATAATCAGCCTCTACATGCAGTCTGGTAATGAATGAAGATGGCAGAGCAGTAGTTTCCCAATTCATAAAAGTGATGAAGAAACAAGTGCATTGATTTCAAAACCTCTCTTTATTAAGGCTATAAAAGAACCTGAAGATGAAGTTCCCAAGTAAAAATATTTGTAGGAGGCAATCCAGAGTTTACTGTACAAAGCCAAGTGTATGTTCTCAAGGGGAATAAACTTCTGTGTGACAGCTCTCTTCACAGCAGAGCTGCAAACAGGTAATTAATTTATAGATCTCTGCATTAAATAGAGAGAGCTCTTGTCCTCTGACACAGCACTATGGCAGATCCCTAAGGCTTCATGAAGGGAGAAAGGCTTAGAGTGAAGGGAAAAGGAGAGGCTCTGTGGGAACCCCAGCCCCTACCTTGGCACTGCTCAGTGGTTTAGGAGAACCTGGAAGTTTCTGGACTATTCAAACACTACTCTTAGCAGCAGATTTGTCCATGTATCATTTCCAGTTACAGAGATGATCGGTACATTGCACACAATTTTTATCAAAATGCTACAGAATTACTGCTCCAGGCCTTCAATGTCCTTGTGTTACAAAGATAAATAGCCCTAAAAGTACAAAATTAAAGAACTTTTCTCTCTCATTTTGAAAAAGAGAGACTAGACTTTAGCACATGTTGAAGTATGGAGTTTGGAAGTGAATTCATAGAAACCAGGTGCAAACTCTCTGTTTTGTTTAAATTACCTCCTATCTAACTGCATTATATCCCCTTTTAAATTAATGCCAATATGGAAGCACTTTGACACTCCCTGAGTGTAAACCAAACCATTTAATCTTTATTGACCAAAAATATTGGCCTCTTCTTTGGGACCATTTTCCCCTGTAGATGAAACACCTACATTCAATAAATAAAACCTTAGATCTGGCACACCTGAGCTTATTCTGAAAGTCTGCTTTAAGAACACATTCCCTGTGAGACAAACAACAAAACCCCAAGACACAGCCTTGTCCAAAAGGTAATACAGTACATAGTGTATCTGTTGCATTTTGTTCTCAAAGTGGTTCAATGAAAAAAAACCCAAAGAGCCATACAGGTCAGCAAAACTTCCTATAACAAGTATTCTGTTTTAATGTTGCTAGAAAATTGGAAATTGTCACCCCATTAAAATTTCCATAGAAACATGGTTGTCCTAGTTCAGCAGGAGGGACCAGCTAACACTGTGTGGGGGTGATCAAAGCTGTGTATTCTACCCCCTCTATTCATTCCCCAAGGACAATGGGCCATTAGCAGCAGCTGCCCAGGGAGTCATTATCACCTTCACACCCAGCCTGAGGGGGCGGGGCTGCTCATGGGCCATCAACAGTTCAATACCCCCTGGCTCTCAGAGTTAATCACCCATTGTGTGAGTCCCCGCCCAGGGGGAGGGACTGGGTGCTCCCTGAGAGTACAGAAGTGGTGGGTAGGAGGACCTTGGGAATTTTCTCATCGGATCCAGAGGAGCAGCAGGACCTGGACAGGAGGAGATCACCGCTCTCAACCAGACCACAGCCCTCGCCTGCACCAACAGGTTTTTTCACTCCTTTTGCTCAGTACTTGGGGGAGCCACAGGGGTCTCAGCACCAGGGCTAACAAACCCCTTTGGGTTTGTGCCCCAGGACACTGGGTTATACTGCTGGGTTTTGTGGGTTGGAAGCAATTTCCTTTGTGTCAGTATATTTATTATAATATTATTATTAAATTTTAGCTCTGACTTATTATCTCTCTCGTGGTGAGTCCATTTCCCCTGCTGGTTCGCCTTTAAACCAGCACAATGGTTTATAAGGGTGGGAGGAAAAAATGTTCTAAGTGTATCTAATACATCCTTATTTAAATCAGCCAAGTGTTGGCCCAAAAGAATATCAATATTCCATTTAATTTACAAGCTCTGTCCATACTAAATACTTCATTACCAGGAACAGAAAATATTAGAAGACAGGATGTCGAAATGTGATTTGAGTCACTGCACCAATCCCATGCTGCCCTATCTGCCAGATGTGCTGGAGATTCACAGCATTTTCATTTAAAATAGTGTGTTCCTGCACTTGACCTTGTTCAGATCAGTATTACTAGTGAAGAGCTGATAAAATGATAAAAAAAAAAAGGCTTTTACTTGTTTAATCTGGATTTCATCCTTCATGAGCCCTTAGAACCTACAGTATCATTACCTATTGGGCTCTGAGCACAAGAATTACACAGAGGTCAGTCTCTCTGTTTTAAAAGAAGAGAACTCCTGTCTTCCCCAGATACCCAGTTTTCTCACCTCCTGCTCAACCATTCTCTGACAGCATCCCTGGATAAACATACAAGGGAATTCTCAGGCCTAAGCCTGAAATATTGAACATTAGAGAGTTAAAAACAAACAAAAAAAACCAACCACCCCACCTCAAGAGAACAAAACAAAACAACTCCACAACAAGCATAGCGTGAGTAAGAAAGGACTTCCATCTAAAATATTTATTTTCTCACTGCTTTTTACCAGTTTACTTCCAAATGTCTGTGTTGGTCATGCATTAGCTAAGACACCTATTGTCAAGTCCTACCTTCACACTTCAGCAAACGTGTTTAAAGCAGGATCCAGTCTCTCAAGAGGTTTGATGAAAGGATTTCTCTTGCTGCTGGTGTGCTAACACATGACTGAACCCCTAGGACAGACAGCTGTCAGTGTGCAGTTACACACCAGCACTGGGGGCTGTTCTCCCCATGTCACACGTGACACTCTCTGTCATGCAGACCTGGAAGGACATCTCTGAACTTCTGGTTCATCAGATGCTACATCAGTGCATCTGTACCTAAAGGCAACAAGGACAGTTTCACCAGGGGGAAAAAAATCTCCATAAGGGCTCACCACCTGCTTGATACAGACAGCAGAGTTTCTGATGGGTTTGGCAATAAAGGAGGGGGTTTTTGCTTAATGGTGCAATGATTGCTCTGTGAAAGATCAAAAGATGACCAAAGTGCCATCTTTATTATCTAAAGTAGTGTTAAAAACCATAGAGAGCTAGACATCCTGGTGCTTGTTCACAGGTAAAACAGTACTATCAAGTCACAGTTCAGTTCCTTGCCAGGGAAAAAAGTTTGGGAAATTTGGTTTAACAGCTGGCTTTCCAGTCTCAGAAACATTTGCTGCTGTTGCTCCTTTAGCAAATCAAACCCAGCAGCTGTGACTAACAGAAGCAGGTTAAACTTTCCTTTCTGTGATTAATTCTTCCCGTAGCCAACCCCACTCCCAACTTATGCCATTTTAAAAGGCTTATTTGGAAGGGCATAAAAGAGCATTTGCTCTAAGCCATAATTTGAGAGGTTCCTGAATGCAGCTGGTCCTGCTGAGCAGAGAGTTCTACTTCTCAAGTATCAGGATTCAAACCATACTCAGCACTCTACCCAAACACAAGGCACCTGTAGCAGCTCAAGCCATAACGCTCTAAACCTTTTCACTTTCTCTCTGCACTGTCTTTATCCCTACTCTCTCTCTCTCTCTCTCTTCCATTTCATCTATTTTGGCTACTAAATGCACACAGCATCTCATCAACTCCCAGGACACAAACACCCTCTGTCAGCCTCCTTCTTCCTCCCCACACGCCACCAGTTCATCTGCCCTTCTTCCCTTATTGTCTGTTCTGCCCTACTGCTGCTCCCCCCAGCACTGTCACCTCCTATTACAGGGTCTGCTTTATGAATCACACAATTATCTTACTCTACTTAAAATTTAGCAACTGTGAGAGCAAAGTAAAAAGTATAACCAGAAGAGCATGGACTTTCTGGAGTCTAGTAGAAAAATAATTCAGAAAGCAGAGGACAGACTCTCACAAAATAAGCAAGAATAAAAGGGGAAAGGTAACGCTATTTCTCTTGACAAGCAATAACCTCATGCCTAGTCCTGTCACTCTCCCAAGGATGAGACAAAGGAGCCAACCCATTCCCATGCCAGCAGTTTCTCAAAGCCTGTACCACACTCCAGGCAGGTGCAGGATCATAGAATCAATTGGGTTGGAAAAGACCTCCAAGATCATCAAATCCAACCCTTGGTCGAACTCCAGTCCCTTTACCAGATCATGGCACTCAGTGCCATGGCCAATCTGATCTTCAGGTAGTTCTAGACAGTGCTGAGGTCACCTCTGAGCCTCCTCTTCTCCAGGCTGAACACCCCCAGCTCCCTCAGCCCCTCCCCACAGCACTTGTGCTCCAGTCCCTTCTCCAGCCTCCTTGCTCTTCTCTGGCCCCGCTCCAGCCCCTCAATCTCTTTCCTCAACTGAGGGGCCCAGAACTGAACACAACACTCAAGGTGTGGCCTCCCCAAGGCAGAGTCCAGGGGAAGGGTCACTGCCCTGGGCCTGCTGGCCACGCTACTTTTGATGCAGGCCAGGATCCCATTGGCCTTCTTGGCCACCTGGGCACACTGTTGGCTCAGGGAGGCAAACAGGTCTTGGAGAGAGAGTGTGTGCCCAGGGAGCTGCAGAGCTGCTGTCACAGCCCTGCTGTCGCTCTCTCCATCTGCACAGCTCTCCTGCTGCTGCAGAGAAGGGAACTGCACCACGCTGTGCTGGTGCAAAGATGATGCCTCCTTCCAGCAGCAAAGGGTCACGCTGAGTCACCACTGACACGACTCCCCAAGCCATGGCAGAGCTTTGCAGCGGGAGGAGACATCCACCTGCCCCAGCGAGGCATCCATCTGATTTTGAGAGTAAAGGATGGGGACAAGCAGGAAATCAAATCAGATCTCTTTTCTCCTCAAGCATGAGCGGTGCATTTCCTCAAACAGAGTGAAAACGGCAAGTGATGTTTAAAGAAACATTTACTTCCTAACACAGCTGAGTTCGCCAGGGCATTCCAAGTCTCTCCTCTTCTAAAGAGGAATGGCACCACCCATCAACAGTAAAACGATGCAATATGCATTTAGGAAAATAAGCAAAAAAACCTAAATAAGAGAACCACAAATCCACTCTTCTGTTAAATAATAATACCAAAAAAGAAATGCTTGTATATGAAGAAATAATTTAAACTAGCCATTCAGAAAAATACAAATAAAACAAAAAACCAGCCCACAACAAATAATTAAAGGTATTCTTTAAATTATTATTGCAGTCTATAAGAGACCTGCTGCAAACTTTAATAATATTGCTGGGACCATCAGTCATTTTGCTCTTGCTGAAATTCATTTTTGATAATGCAATAGTAACATCTCAGGAACGATATTAAATTTCTACTTTGTATAAAGTAGAATTGTATTAGCATGGTACAGTATGTGTATCCCTGCTGAGATTACTTTCATGCTGGAAAAAACAATGTTATTTTTCTATTACTGAAATAAGTTATCTATTTTGACACAGGAAAATATATTTCACTGAACTATAAACTAACAAAATCTCTCATCTAAGAGGATATCACTGAAGTTTCTCTCCTGGTGTATTTCCAATTCCTAGCCAGCAGCCATTCTGCTAATTTTTTTGCACAAACTCATTTGATTTGCAGCATACCTGTGAGACCATATACTAAAGTTAGTGTGTCCAGTCCAATTACTCCTGTTCAATCCTTGACCAAACTATTGGGAAATCTGCCCGAGGAAAGAACAAAAGATTGCAGCTGACAGATGTGTACCTTTCTGAGCAAAACTCAAGCAGTCCCTTCCAGGAGTTCTCTTGATTCAGTCCTTCCAGTTGGCTGCCTGCACCTAAACTAAGTGAGCCTCAGAGCAGCTTGGAGGGAGGAAGAAATAGGGAATCAGATTTACACTGACATTTAAGCACATCTGTACTTTTCCAAAGCACTCAGTTCATTCTAACTTTTGCAGTTCAGTTTAAGATATGGGTTCACAGGTTTCCATTCACCTTTTATGCACACTGATGGGTCACCTTGAACATCCACCAGTTGGCCCTGATCCTCCAATTTCTTGTAAAGGTATGGAAGAAATGAGCTCTAACGGGGATTTAAAAGGGGAAGAGAGGGAAGTCACCTTATCTGATAAAATCTGCCTCTGGTATGAACTGCAACAGTTCCAGATATGAATTAGAGAGGTTATCAGAGACAGGCCAGGAATCAAGCCCCTCACTAATGGATCAATTCCCCTAGCAGTGGATTAAGACCATGGCTAGCAAATACAAATACTGGTACTTAGCAAAATCCAGGCTTTAGGCACATCATGACTACAATTCCACTACTTTTTCAAATATACCCCCTAAAGGCCAGTTGCTGATTGATGTGCTATTTCCAGTGCATTCTGTCTGGGTTTTGAAGCTGACCAACACAATCTGTGCAGAAAACAGTACAGGCATTAAGTCTGGGACTGGCATATGTGAGATCCAACCGCTGGCCTGAAGGACACCTTTTTTCTTTTGCAATAACACCAGAACCAGGAAGAAGACAGAGAACTTGAATACATTCTAGAAAAGCTCCTAGCAACCACCTGGGGATCAGGAATGGGCACCTCTGAGCCAAGACCAGCTTGCTGCCAAGCCTGCCCACGGCAGCAGGTGTCGCTGCAAGGCAGAGACACAGCAATTTATAAATTAATGGGACACAGAGGAGCAGCAGCAGGCAGAGATGCTTCGCGGGATGCACTGAGAACATGCAAATTCCTGACAGCTGGTAGCTGTGCACGCTTCTTGTGCTGAGTGTTTTGGTTGCAAACACGATCAAACAGCAGATTGCTAGTATACACCTGCCTGAAAAAACCTGAAGAGAGTCTTACTGTTGAGGTAACAGCTTGCACAGCAGCATTCATTATGTATGGTTTGCCACTTAGTGAGCGCTCAGTCCTCTTCCATACATTAAAGAGTTCACTGTTACTCCGTGCTAACACAACTCTAGGCAGCACCCAGTTGCTGAATCCCCTGAGAACAGCTGCAAAATGCCCAAATGGTGCCTTTAAGTTCTTGCAGTGGGCCTTTTTAGGTTAAAGACATGCATAAATAAATTCCTCCCATAATGAGACACTCTAGTGTCCAGTCATTCCAGCGTATGGATACTGCATCTCCTAGGGAGCAGTGTCAGCTGGGTTATCCCCAGCACAAAACAAGGGCCAGGCACCTCTTTGTTCTGCTCTTCACTTGTGTGCCATTTCAGCCAGAGGCTGCTGGTCAGCAATAGGACAAGGGGGCACGATGGGCTCAAGCTCTGCCAGGGGAAAACTGAAGTTGGAGAGCAGAAAAAAATTCTTTGCAGAGAGAATGCTCAGGCATTGGAATGGGCTGCCCAGAGAGGGGGTGGATTCCCCATCCCTGGAGGTTTTTAAGCTGAGCTTGGCCGTGGCACTGAGTGCCATGATCTGGTAAAGGGACTGGAGTTGGACCAAGGGTTGGACTTGAGGATCTGGGAGGGCTTTTCCAACGCAATTTATTCTATGATCAGGGCCCACCATTTCTGACCGTCTTCAGGTCCTTTAGGATTCTGTAATGCATTTCCCTCCACACTGCCTGGAAATTGCAGAGGCTGATGTCTCCCTGAGAGGAGGAGAAGGCTTTTTTCAGAAGTGTTTTCAGCCTCCTGTCAAGGAGTCTCTCCCTTCTACTCTTTCATGCCTGAAATATTAGCCTTCAGTTACCACTGACACAAAAAAGCCATTTTCTGCTACAGCATTGAGCCATTTTACAAAGCAACTGCCAGGGAAATTAAGAGCTAGTCTTCCACTACAAAGCCTGACAAGGCAAGGGGAGTAGTTTAAATAATGACAAGGAAAGAAAAATACTAACTCATTGTCCAGAGACTGCTAGAACTACAGTGCCATGATTTACTTAGATAGAAAAGAGGCTGGTCCTGCTAATAACAGATCCTACAAGGTCTTGACTTGCCCTAATGGCTTTAAGCCAGGGATATAAACGCCAGTGCTTCTGTCACCGCTACCAAAATGTACTACTAGAGGTGCTAACTTTGTTTAAAAAGAACATTAAGAAAGGAGATTTACACTATAGTGAGCACAGGATGTGCAGAGACTTGAAACCAACACTAGGGCAAGCCCAGAACATGCTGGGTACCTGCCCTGCCTGCAGCCCAGCAGAGGGTGCAGATCAGCAGAACCATCCAGCAAACTCTGAGCCAAGAGGGTTCCTCCTGGACGGCGTCCTGTCATGGCCTGGAAGGAGCAAAGCTTCTCATCAAGGAGTCCCCTTAAAGCTGCAGATAGACCATACTTGGGGGTTTGTGTTTCTTTAACAGACAGGAACTGTTTCTACAGCAAAGGTTTTATGCTGCCCGCTCTGAAGTACACTCAGGGTTTTCCTGTGGGGAGAAATATAAGAACTTGGAATGTGAACAGAGTCACTGCTCCTTCAAGGAGGCACTGAGCTGCTGTTTCACACCACCACCAGAGCCCACACCACCGTGCCACAGGGGTATTAATGGCAGTAACACAGACCAAACTGCCAGGCAAGGGCAGTCAGGTTTCCCCTGCTTCCTTTTCCCATTGTCTGAACATTCAACTGAGCTGAACCTTCTTTCTCCCTCCACCCTCAAAACCCCCAAGCGTTCCTCAATGCCCTTGTAGCAGCACATTTGCCCTTGTACAGGGACTTTCCAGAAGCTACAGCAAACTCAGCTTCTGAACAAGTGCATGAGGGCACTGCAGGGCACCAGGCAAGCAAAGTACCTTACTACAGCTTTTACTCTTGTCATTCATCAGTCTCCGTCTCTTTTTTCTTTTTTAATGTAATATGAACAGGACCTAGGCCAAAGAGTTTTTGTGCTTACAGTGACTGGCACATCATAGACCCTCTCCAGGCACTGACTTAATAAAAACAAGACAGAGGAAGCAGAGAGAAAATGGATAACATAATATCTACACAACACGCAATACCCACTGGAAGGAACCTGCAGGTTGCTAATGCCAGTCCCTAATGCAGTGGTAGTCTCTTACTTACGTCTGTGCAATATCTAATAAAAAGCAACCTCTGGGAAAGAAACTCATCATCTCCTTCTGCTCCTCTGTGCAAGCAAGACCTCTTGTTTATCAGTTCAGCAAAGATCCTGAGCTGTGACCAGAAAAAAAGGTGCCAGAATTATGTACTTTGCTGTGGACTGGCCCCAGTCTCCCATGACTGCGATCAGCCTGGCAGGAGGTGACAGGCTCATTGCTCTACTCCTGCAATATTCTCACCAGCTTTAGCTGGTCTGTGACCCAAGGAAGGGGTGCAGATTCACCAGAGGGGGGCACAGGCAAAGCAGGTACAGCCAGAGCCCTGCAGACAAGGCTCAGGCTTGGGGAGTGGGACACTTGGCTCCTACATCCATCTTGAGAGGCAGAAGTGAAGCCCAAACACTGAAGATACAACCTGAACCAGGGGAGACACAACAGCAGCTTACAGACCTGCACTGTAGAGCAGCTTTAGAGGAGGCAAGAAGATCTTGCAGATCACAGTCAGGGCTGAAGAAGGTTGTAAAAGGTTTCACTTCCCATAAAGTATAACATCAAGTTAGTGATTACAGTCCAAACATGCCCCAATTTTATTTAAATATTGGATTTTTACTGTCTTCTCATTTTTAAAAAATGTTATAGAACTGCATGGCCTGTTAAAAAAATTGGATTTTCCGTGGGCTTAGCTTTTATACATTTAACAGGAATGTATTGCTTACAACATCCCTCTGACAGACAAGTTTCAGGGAAATCTGTTTCAAAACATATTTAGTAATGAAATCAGAAACCATTTTCAAACTGAATGCTTCTGTTTTAAAAGGCATGACTTTTTTTAGAGAAATGTTTGTGGTAATGTATGGAAAAAGGCAATCACAATGTAAAGAAAAGAAGGGGAGCATGTGTGCAATGAGAAAGAAAAGATCACGGCTCAAAATGTTCAATATGCTCAGCACACTTTTCTGCAGCTTGAAATATTAAAGACAGTTAAAATTTCACCTAGATTTTTATTTACTATTTCATGGCAGCATTACAGCAGCCTTTTTAGTAGTTTTGTCATTTAAAAGTGTCTTTCTTCTCCCCTTCTCTCTAGTTGCATGGGCACTTTTAAAAGCAGTTAAAGTTTTAAGCTATCAAAGGGCAAAGCAGCCCTAAAAGCAAAACTAGATTTTGTTACTGCAATGGCCATAATATCAGAAATATGCCCCGTGGGTGGCCGAGGGATGTTTGATTTTTTTGTGACATGGTTCACAGTAGCTTGGCCCATGTCCCAGACTTACTGGAGCTCCACAAGAAAGGGAGCAGTGCTGTGCTAAATGTAAGTTGTGGGAAGTTTCCAAGGTGTCCTACCATGAGGAAAGATTCAGCTTCAGTTCATGGGAACCCATAGAGCTCCAGCCATTTAAAATCCCACTGCCAAGAGGTGCACTTTTTGTTCATGTCCTCAGCCCTCAGTTTTAAGCCATCTGTTATCACACCAAAATCCAAAAGATTCTTATCAAAGACAGAATGTTCAAAGCAAAAATGAAGAGACAGCTGAAAAGTCCATAAATATGTATCTCCAAGATACCTGCCTAGCCTGAAAAGCATGTTAATAAATTCAGAAGGACAAGCAAGGTACAAGAGGCTACAGAAATATAATTTCTCTCTTTTCACAAAATCATCCTAAAATATCCATTAAAAAAATCATTCATCTCAAGTCTGTTTGTGGGTATCCATCACCTGTATCAAAAAGCTGCTATGCCGTTCATGGTACGAACCTCAAAGTGTGTGTGGTCTGTGGTATCACCCATGGTATCTTTCTTTATCTTTCTACATTGTTCATGTTCACTTGAGATCAGTTACTTCAGCTGTGCCTCCTGCTCACATTCACTGGCCTGCCCACCAAGAAGATACTCCTTTTACTCAAAATTAACTCAAACCAAATGCTTTTCTCACAGAACTGGTTAAGTTGGTGTCATAACCAGGCTACACAAATGGCACTGTGAGACAGAAGTCAAGAAGCACCAGAAATTGCTGCTTCAGAACAAGCATTTTTGAGATGCTACAAATTGAGCAATTTCTTCTTAGTCTCTAAGCTGCATTATAATGATACTGCACCTCAGGTTCAGGAGAGCTGGGTAAGTGAAACACTTTTAAAACAAGCAAGTTATTACAAAATTGAAAGCGACTGGAAAATAAAAAGGTGTTATAAATTTCCCTAGAGAAATTTTCCTTTGCTTTTCAACTTAAGCTGAGCAATGAAAAACACGGCACTGCATCTTTTGAGTGCAAAGCTGAACAGTAACACCTGGGAAACAGCCAGAATCAAACTTTAACCAAAACTTCCAATTTCTTCTGATAAGCTACGGAGTTTGGTATTTGGACCAAGGTGTGGGATATGATTGGACAAAGGAAGAGCCACATTCATCCAATTCCACCTACTCCCCATTCAACACAAATGTGTTGCAAGCCTCAAATTACCCACGTGTGAACCCTGTAGTAGTCCCAGTTTTCAGAGAGATGCCTCCAAAACTCCTTTTCTACCCTCTAATACTCAGCTCACCTTGAGTCTCTCTTGCCAAACTACCATTACTGTAGAAGGAACACAACACACAATTTAAATCTCACTCCTCCTAATCAAATTTGAATAAACAAAAAGGCATAATTTAATCATTAGTCTGAAATGAGAATGACAGTAATACAGACACAGAGGAACTCTAAGTATATAATTTTTTGTTTGGTTTTTTCCCCCGCCCCTAACGTAAGAGGGACCATTAAAACCCACTTTCCTCTGCCATTTAAGAATTATGTGGTAATGCCAAACACATGAAAATATATTCTTTATTCCACCTCCTTTTCCTCCATGCTCTCTGCATTTATGGTGGCTGTAATTTTGCCACTCACAAAGAGCGACAGAGAATGCAGCCCAAGAGGAGCAAAGTCAGCATTAGCCAATAAAAGGAAATCTCATCACAGAAGGGAAAAGTTATCAGCAAGCGTAAAGCCCATCTGAAATTAACACACAAATCCACTTCCCAGCAGCCCCACAGCACATTGAAAGCCAATTCCCTCAAGGAGTGCTCAGCTTAGAAAAGGGGATAAGGGAAAAAGCGAGGAGAAATAAGTAAGGTGAGAGAATCTCTATGTGTACATTTATGTACATAAATTTTTATTATTAGCATAGTCACTGAGCAAGCAAATTCCTGTGGATTTAAATATACAGCTTTAACATGTTATTTTTTGTGAGTTTTAAATGTACGATTTCTACCACAGCTTCAAAGTCATTGAACTTAAATAAGCATCTGAGTGAAGAAAATAAAAAAAATACATATATTAAGCAGTTTTTAACAGAACTAGATCAAGCAGAACTTTACTGAAGACCCATTCAAAAAGAAACAGGATAATCCAGACCAGTTTAGCAGTCACAAATTACTTCCCAAGTGAAAGAAAATGGAAATTATTATTTCACAGCTCATGTAGATCTACCAGCATATTTTATTATGGTCTGTACTGGGACTTCCTACTTTAATTCTGATATCCCCTTCTTTGGTAGGGTAAGACTTTTTAATCTACTCGAAACTTTACGGAATGTGCTAAAAAGCCCAATGAAACCAAATAAAAACCCACCAAGCTGAGCACCTTTTATTTATATATGTACCTAAAAATGGATTCTATGCATGTATGATGTTAATATACAATATACACTATTAAATTAAAGTGAAATACTTTTGAATTGTGCGTATTCCACAGGGTGGTTCAACTCGCTAATGTGATGCCCACCCACAAGAAGGGCCGGAGGGAGGATCTGGGGAATCACAGCCTGATCCTGGTGCCCAGAAAAGTTAGGGAACAGCTCATCTTCCTGAAGGGAAGTTCTGGCCAGGTGGGGGTTGGTCTCTTCTCCCACGCACTCAGCAATAGGACAAGGGGGCACGATGGGCTCAAGCTCTGCCAGGGGAAGTTGAAGTTGGAAAGCAGAAAAAAATTCTTTGCAGAGAGAGTGCTCAGGCATTGGAATGGGCTGTCCAGAGAGGGGGTGGGTTCCCCATCCCTGGAGGTTTTTAAACTGAGCTTGGCCGTGGCACTGAGTGCCATGATCTGGTAAAGGGACTGGAGTTGGACCAAGGGTTGGACTTGATGATCTGGGAGGTCTTTTCCAACCCAACCCATTCTATGATTCTATTCTATGATGTTGCGTGTGGACACATGGCACGTACAGGTCAGCCAGGGGGTCAGCAAGGGCGGCTCCTGTCGGGCCATCACAATGTCCTTTTATGACCCGCTGACCCCCTGAGAGGATGAGGGAAAGGCTGTGGATGTGCCTACCTGGCCTTCAGCAAAGTCTTGGACAGTGTCTGAAAGATAAAAGAGATCCAAAAAACCCTAATTTTGTGAAATTTCTAATTCTGCTCTGCAAAATGTTGTTTGCACAGCAAAGTTGCTGAACAGCATGAAGTCCTAGAGCCACTTTGTTCTGGTACAAATTGTCCAGTAATTATAGAAATCTGTACTATGGGCTAGAAGCCATACATTAAAGTAATCTAGACACTTCAACAGGTTGGCATGGTAAAGATCCAAGATTTTGGAGAATTGAAGCCATGATTTTACAAGTCTGACAGGTCATGTCGTTGAACAAAGAAAAGGCAGAAGTCCAACAGTGAGGAAGATGCTTCAAGACCACCCGAGGGATGAAGTCAGGAGACCACCACCCAAATTCCAAGACAAAAGGAAAGCTCTGCCCATGATTGCACCCAGTCATTAATATGGAAATTAGAAGGTGTTAACTATGAACTTAAGAGTATAAATGGCTTATTTTACACAAACAAGACAGGCAAGTTTCTGCCCAGTATGAACTGGCTGTGCCTCCAACGCTGTCAATAAATACCTTGCTGCTATTAGAATACAAAACTTTCTCTTAGTTATTTTTTGCAGCATTTTTGCTTATCACATCTCCCATGCATTGTCCTGAAAAAGCTGCAGCCCACGACTTGGACGGGGGCAGGGGCTGCTTTTGTCACCACACAGCCTCCATTGCAGTGATTCCCTGGTTCCCCAGTTGGGATTTTCCTTTTTCCTGCTGAGATGGTAAAGGCAGGCCCTCCCTCATGAACCTTGAATGACAGTTTTTCACAGGGTCACAGACTATTCTGAGCTGGAAGGGACCCACAAGGATCATCGAGTCCAACTCTTAAGTCAATGGCCCACACAGGGGATTGAACCCATGACCTTGGCACTATTACAGCCAAGTTTTAACCAACTGAGCTAATCTCAGGGTCTAGCAAAGTGAGGACCTTTGTGGCATCAGGGACAGATCCCTGGTTGATTGGTTGGTTTTTTCCTTGGACAATTTTTGCAAAAATAACGAGGCTGGCTGCAGTTGCAGCACATGTGTTGGGATTTGGATCCCGCTCACGCGTTTGGCCACCATTTTGTGCAGATCCTCTCTCATGCCGTTGACCGCCATTTTGTGTGGATCCCCCCTCTTCACTCATTTGGCCACCATTTTGTGCGGGTTCCCCTCACACAGTCAGCCACCATTTTGTGCAGATCCTCTCTCATGCCGTTGACCGCCATTTTGTGTGGATCCCCCCTCTTCACTCATTTGGCCACCATTTTGTGCGGGTTCCCCTCACACAGTCAGCCACCATTTTGTGCAGATCCTCACGCAGTTGGCCACCATTTTGTGTGGATCCCCCTTCGCACAGTCAGCTGCCATTTTGTGTGGATCCCCCTCAAGCGGTCAGACACCATTTTGTGTGGATCCTCTCACACAGTCAGCCGCCATTTTGTCTGAATCCCCCCTCACACGGTTGGCTGCCATTTTGTGCAGATACCCCTCACACATTTGGCCACCATTTTGTGCGGATCCCCCTCACATGCTCGACTGCCATTTTATGCAGATCCCCCTTTATGCATTCAGCCACCGTTTTGTGCAGATCCCCCTCATGCAATAGCAATGAAGGAAAGGGCAGGGAGGGCTTGGGGGAGAGCAGGCTCACGACCTTCCTCAAGGGCAAATAGTGGTATCTTTACTCTGCCCAGGGTTGAGGTGGTCCTAACTCCAGAGGCCCAGCTCTTCAGAATATCAAATACATTACGCCACAGTTCTAATACCTCTTGCCAACTTCTGATCCCCTCTGGTGGCCGCTTCCCAGAGAAAAACACCAATCCAATCCCATTTGGTGTAACCTAATATATTGGTGGTAGTGCGCTTATGGTCATGGCACTGAATCCACGATGATAAATTCTTTAAGCTGGGTTTATCAATTCTAGCACCATGCTGCAGGAGGAGGTCCTGCATTGAGGTGTAGATTTGCTTTTTGTCAGAGGATAGGAAACCTTCCATGATTAATGAACAGGGGGTTTATGTAAAAAAATAAGGGGTAGAGGCACGTCCGCGGCTCCTCACCTCCTGCCCAGCCGGTAAGGGATCCTTCAGGGCACTTTCTCCAAGCCCAGCCATGCGCCACCGCCAGGCAGGATCTCTTGGTTTCCTTCCCTGCTATTCCTATGGGTCACCAGGCCAGACTCCAAATGTCAGGGGGCTCATGGCTGTCCCTGTTCAGGTGCCATTTGCAGCAGCTGAGGGAAGAACTAAAGACCTGGACACCACTCAAGGGGCGAACAAACAATGTGGGTTTACTGGGGGCAGCAGCACAATTTATAACCCTCGGGGGCAGGGCATGAATATAGGAGGGAATTGATTGGCTAAATGGGGACTGAATGGGATAGGATAGACCAAGAGAGGTGAAGAGGGGGACACAATAAGCTGAGGGGAACAAGGAATGTGAAAAGCACTAGAACAGTCTAACAGGACAGTACTAACTTGGAACCTTAAAACATCAGCATAATGAGGTAAAACAAGAACAGTCCACAAACTAAAGAGGACAGTTCAAATGTCAATGACATGCAGTCTTTTCCTCCCTTCCTCAGTGAGGGCCCACGGTTAGTCGCTCAGATTCACCATCTCCATCACCACCAGCCATGGGCTCCCTTCTCCCACAAACAGGAGCACACTCTGCTGGGTTCAGACCTGACAGATGGCCAGGCCCAGAGAGTGCTGGGCAATGGCGCTGCATCCCTCTGGTGGCCAGTCACCAGTGGTGTCTCCCAGGGATCAATATTGGGACAGTTCTGCTTAACACCCTTATCAATGATCTGGATGAGGGGATCAGCTGTAAATTTAGGGATGACACCAAGCTGATCTGCCAGAGGGTAGGAAGGCTCTGCAGTGGGATCTGGATGGGCTACATAGATGGGCCAAGACCAACAGTATGAGGCTGAACAAGACCAAGTGCCAGGTCGTATGTTTTGGCCAGAACAACCTCACGCAGCACTGCAGACCTAGGGGAAGAGTGGCCTGAAAGTGGCCTGGTGGAAAAGGACATAGGGGTGGTGGGTGACAATTGGCTGAACGTGAGCCAGAGTGTGTCCAGGTCACCAGGAAGGCATTCTGGCTTGTAACAAGAATAGTGTGGCACCAGCAGGTCCAGGGCAGGGATTTCCCTCACTGTGCTCAGCACTGCTGAGGCTGCACCTCAAGTGCTGTGTCCAGCTCTGGGCCCCTCATTACAAGAGAGACCTTGAGGTGCTGGAGAGTATCCACAGAAGGGCAAAGAAGCCAGTGAAGTCCTCCAAGGGGCAGCTGAGGCTGTTTAGCCTGAAGAAAAGGATGCTCAGAGGGCACCTTGAGGTGCTACAACCTGAAAGGAGGTTGTAGCAAGGCAAGAGTCAGTCTCTTCTCCCAGGCAACAAGTGACAAGACAAGAGGACATGGCTTCAAGCTGCATAAGGGGAAGTTCAGGTTGGACATCAGGAAGAATTTCTTCATGGAAAGGGATGCTAAACATTTGAATGGACTGCCCAGGGAGGTGGTGGGGTCACCATCCCTGGAGACATTCAAGGAGCGACTGGATACGGCACTTGGTACCATGGTCTCATTGACAAGGTGGTGAGTGGTCAAAGGTTGGACTCTGCCACCCTGATTTTGTGATCAAGTTTTTTTTAAGGTTAGCAAGTACTTTAAACCATGAGTCCAAAGAGCACCCCACACAGAGCACTCAGAATCAGGGTGCTGTGGTTTCACCAAAACAACAGACATTTCCTCAGAACACAAGGCAGCAGGACTGGGTTAAAGCTGCACAACTGCAAGGGGGAGTTAAACACTGTCAAGCATTAACCAAATGCCACCACCATGAAGCCAAATTCGGGTCAAATCCTGGAAATCATTCACACCAGTAATGCTTGCACACACGCAGAGCCCTGTGGAAGCCTTGCTGAGAGGATATAAGTACAGACCTGTGCTGTGGCCCACAGCTAACACATGACACAGAGGCCGAGTATGCAACACAGCTTCCAGGACGAGGGCACAGAACACTCCAGTACCTAAGCAAGCACAGTCATTTCACACTTGGCCATACACATCATACAAATGCCATCTTAAATTAAAGTCATGCCAGAGAAGCAACACAAAGTCATTTTCATGCTCTCCAAGAAGCTTTAGATGAACTTTACTCTTCCCATCTGTGATTTGGAAACAAAGGACAAGAATAAACCCCATCTACTATTAAGTTCAATAAAAACACATGAATGGACATGGCTTCAAGAGCTCCTTGCTGACTTAAAAGCAGGGGTTTTTTTATGGGCTATCACACCTGTTTAGGAAAGGGGGTGTTTGTTGGTATTGTTAAAAGCATAATTATATATAACCACAACTCCAAAACAAACCCTAGTAAGCTGAAAACTTTGCCACCCAGCCCAACAAGACATCTTTACTGGGTGCCAGGGCCAAGGGCAGGACAGGAAAGTCCTGCGCATCACCCATTCTTTGCCAGTTCTGCTGCCCCAACCACACAGTTAATATTTTGCTGCTGCTGCTACTCTGTGATGCAGATGTGTTCATGCACCTTTTCCATTCTTTTCCTCGCTTTCCCCTTTTCCCTCTCCATCATTTAATTCTGTGTCATGAATGTTTTGGTTGTTTGTATGAGCAAACAGCAAGTGAACCGAGCCCACGTCATCAATTAAACCGAAGTCAATTTGGAGAGAAATACAGAAGGTTAATTAACTGCTAATGATTTTGGCATTTGTTTAGGTTAGTCCCTAAACTTAATTTATTGATGTGACAGTATATCAATGTACCATGATTTATAAAGACACTTGAAAACCAAAAAGGTTGGTCATGCAACATTCAGCAGCACACTAAAAAAAGTACAGGTGTAATAAAAGCTGTTTTAGAGGAATCCCCTTAAGATAATAAACATGAATTCCACACCTGAAACAACATACCAGAGGAGACTTGTTCTGAGAACCAGCCAAGCCTAACAGAGCCACAGAGTATTCTTCTCTGCCAGCAAAGTGCAAGAACTTAAGTTCCTATTATGGGTGTAGGAACTTGGTTCCATGCTGCTGCTTCCAAAGCCCTCTCTGAGGTTATTTCACAGCTTGATGCAGTGGTTTTCCATAGCTGCAGCTAACAGCAAAAATTGATGCAGATTTGAATGAAAACCTGTTCCTTCAATGAGTACAACATAAGCTATGGCACAGAGAGTACAAGTGAGTAAATTTACTTCAAGTTAACCTTCCTGTAAGAAATTAAAGCCAACTGTGACAACAACATGAGCGGGTAAATAAATACATGATTCTCAACCACTTCCAGTCACGGGTCAATCTTTCGGGTTGAAACACCCCAGCACAGTCAGGTCAGGCTTCTCACAAGCACAAGTACAAGTACAAATCACAGCATGAGCCAAGAAAGCCCCTCCTTGCTGCTGAGGTGGGAAGGCAAAATGGCATGACTTGGATGACACCTGCAAGGTGACTCTGCGTAGCTTTCAGAATTTAGAACAGAAGCAAAAATTAAGATCTGTGGGGGTTACTCCACAAAGAAATAGAGGTACTTTCTTACCAGCTTTAGACTTAGTACATGCACCTTCTGCCCACAGAGGGCAAAGCTGAGATAAACAGGTAACACAAGGCTGCTCAGTACCACGGGGTGAGAAGGAATCGCCTGCCATTCCTGGATTCTCCTATGCCAAGAGTCATGCAGAAGGAACACGGGGGATGTGCAGCCTTAGGCAGAAACATCTGTCTGACTGCAGCCTTTTTCTTGCTCCAATACCAATATTGCAATTCTGTATTGTAACTTCCAAGAGGACAGTCAATCACGAATCCTGTAGTCAGGATATTCAGAAGAAACCGAAAAAAAGCCTCGGCACATTTTTAGCAGGCAATCTGCAGTGTAAGTGCAGGGCAAGAAAGAGACTGAGATAGCAATCAGCATTTATTGCAGTAATCCAGTGGACCTGAATAAAAGATAATTAAGCTAATAGTGAGCTCTCACCTAAATCAGAACTGTTCATCATTAACAGTCTGCAACCATGACACAGGTAAATGGAGGAGGATGATAGGAAATCATTCAGGAAAGCACTTCGAAAATGGCCCTATTGGTATAGAGAACATCACGTTGCTGTGCTGCCACATGATATATAGCACAAACTCCAAGCAGATATATTCAGAGAAGTGTGGATGCTTATCCAACACCTTGAATCAAGAGGTCCAATAAATGTAAGATTAATGATGTTTATTGAAGGGAGGAGGTCCTCAGAGATAATCCTATATAGTAATATCAAGTGATTGTCATTTAACATGCACTGTTATGTAGTAATATTATCCTTGAGATGACACATATGCAAAAGACCTTAATAAATACCATGCCACAAACAAGCCCTTATTGCCCAGAAACTTGTGAAGGATTAGCACTGCACCAAACACAGCACAGGGGCTGGACAGAGCCTAGTTCTCCTTTCATTCTGTTGTATCCCAAGGCAACTCTCAGGAAGACATTCAGCTGCTTCTTTCACACCTGAGGTTTCTACCTGTCAGCCACAGCAGCTTCAGTGTTGCAATGATACCACACTACACACACACACCAACTGTGCTGCCACAGTCCCAGCTGCCCCAGCTGCAAAGGGAACAGTGTCTGCTTAAACCAAATTGTTAGATCAGCTCCAAAGAAGCTGCACACCTTCTTACTCCTGTCTTCAGAGTTACTGAGGGATCACAGCCACATCCAGTCTCATCATCCCTTCGCTCCCTCAGATACACAGTGATGATGCACCTTGTGGAACCCTGCACAGAGAATTTGTGGGTTTGCTTGTCAGGTGAGTGCGTGATTTTGCCTGAGACAATCAGGGATAGACCTCACACATTACCACTCCCCCATCACCTGAATGACAAATGGCTGCAAACTTTATTTCTCATTCTTCTCAGTGCCCCTGAACCCAAGGCTGCCCAAACCAAACCAACTTCTGCCTGTTCTGTGACACTTTCCATCTCACACAGGACATGTGTGACTGAAACAAAGTTGCAAAACCAGAGAACAGCACCTACTGTCTCTTCCCTTCTGAAAATGGAGGAATGTGAAAGAGAAGGAAAACATAAAAAAAAGGAAAAAGTTGCTTTTATAATTCACATCTCCTCCTTGCCAGCCATACCTGATAAATTGTCTGCCTAAGAGAAAGCCCTGACATTTTCACATCATGCTTTTACGTGTTGTTCTAACATGGCCTGACTTATCCTCTCAGCACACCCCTGTGTGCTCCCAACTTGCATGATATGCTGTAGTACGGGACAGTAACGTGTCAAAAAAAGACAGCACGATATGGAAAAGATGAAAGTGCTTTGCCCGCAGATTTCAGACATTATTGGATATGCCTTATTGATCCAGCCATGCACAGCTCTGAGCTGTTATCAGACAGCCCCAGGAATGCAGCCACTCAAGGCCAACACTGCAGAAATGGCAAACAGAGAAGCTGGAAGATCTTTTTGCCATTTTGAAAATCCTTCAATTCAAAACTCCATCCCCCTATTTGCTACAAGCTTATTTTGAAATCCAAAAGTCATTTTTCACTTGCTGCTCCTGCCTCTCTCCCCATTTTGATCACTACACAGCAGATCCATTGTTCTCAAAGGAATAAAGTGGTGCTTCTTTCTCCTTGGACCTACAGCAACAGCAAAACTCCTTTCTAGCTTCCCTTTGAAAACAAATGAAAAAAAAAAACCCTCCAAAATAATTCAAAACAAAACCCTCACAAATCTTGGGGAGATGAGTTAGAAACAGTTTGATTTATCTTCACTAAAATGCATACTGCTTTGACTCCCAGTAAAACTCCCTCCTTGCACAGTGATGAAAAGTGCAGAAGGCTGTGGTAGAAACACGCAGCCCACTTTTGAAGTTTAGTCAGCTGGGGGAAAACTGGGAGCCAAGCTCCAAAAGTAAGAAGTATGGCTTTTCTCCTCACACCGATGTAGCCTCCACACCTATTTACTTTCACCCTAAAAACTTAAATCTCAAGTGTTTACCAAAAAAAAAAAAAAAAAGCCCAACAAATTCATCCTTAGGTGTAAATGAAAGCACTCAGCAATAGGACACGGGGGCATGATGGGCTCAAGCTCTGCCAGGGGAAATTGAAGTTGGAGATCAGAACGAAATTCTTTGCAGAGAGAGTGCTCAGGGATTGGAATGGGCTGCCCAGAGAGGGGGTGGATTTCCCATCCCTGGAGGTTTTTAAAGTGAGATTGGCCATGGCACTGAGATCTTTTCCAACCCAATCCATTCTATTATTCTATGAAAACTTCAGACATGGTCAGCCAGCTGAAGCTCTGCTGGAGGGAGGAAGACAGATCCTTGAGGCTGCCTCAACAGTTCTTATCTTTACTTCACACCATGATGAGAATGAAAATGCAACACCCCCAAGGTATAACCCTTGGCAGCATAAATCTCACATATACTATCCCTTGCCACAAATCAGTCATGCTATACTTCTGTGCTACCACGCCCTCCAGACTTCTGGTCCCTGTAACTTCACCAGATCCACAAAGAAGCCCTGAGCAGAAACCAGGAGCCATCAGACTCCTGTCAGTGTTGCAGAATGGACTTGAAGGAAAAGGAGAAGCCTGTAGAGAGGGGTGTGAGGCTGCAGCTCAGGAAGGTTTCTTAATTGCCAAAGCTAAGCTTTCTCTGCAAGAGAGCACCTCACACAACTCCCCTCTTCCCACCACGGCAAAAGGTTTCATCAATCAGCATTCAGCTCTGCCAGTTCATTTGAAAAACAATATTAGCATACAGAGAGTCACCCCAATTACCTTCTGATTTATTAGCAATTGCTATTGATTAGGATTTATTAGACTTCTTGGGTCCTTGAAAAGTAGTTTGAAATAGGGCAGAAAGCTTTAAAAGCTGTATTCCTTTTTTGATACAAGGTAATAGCAAGAAGAGCAAGTACAGAAAGTTTCAGGAGGGCTTAAATTCATAAGGGAGCAGACATAGGTGTAGAACCAGAAAACAAACAATCTGATTATAGAAGAGGTTGAGACTCTGCTGTTCAATGAAGCTCTTTTTCACAAAACTGACTGCTTATAATAATCTCTAATGAAACCTTGCCCTTGCCCCTATATTAAATTTTTTAAATGACACTCAACTCAAAGCTCACTGTTAATAATTTCTTGATAGGTACTAATCTTCCCTAATCAACACTGGTAGAGACCTACAGTTTCCTAAGAGAAGGCCAACACTTGGAGCTTAAAGGTGAGGCTCTTGTGTCCCAATTGTCAGAGCACTTAGTCTCCACTGATCTCTTGAAGTTATCATCCACCTCAACTATTGATCCAGACACAGGCACTTTGTTCACTCTCCTACTCCTCACACATCAAATGAAGGCAGCCCAATGGCATATTGCAGATTTTGTTTCCTTACTTTTTATGAAATATGGGGTGGCTTTTTTGGCAAAAGGTATTAACCCAAGTTGCTGAATGAATCATAGACTCATAAAACCATAGAATGGTTTGGGTTCAGAGAGGCCTTAATGATCTTCTAGTTCCAACCTCTCTGCCATGGGCAGGGGCACCTTCTACTAGATCAGATTGCTCAAAGTCCCATCCAGCCTGGCCTTGAACTCTGCCAGTGATGAGGCATCCACAATTTCTCTGAATAAACTGTTCCAA
This sequence comes from Willisornis vidua nigrigula, assembly GCA_021164005.1. Lineage (NCBI taxonomy): Eukaryota > Metazoa > Chordata > Aves > Passeriformes > Thamnophilidae > Willisornis > Willisornis vidua. Next base: position 224,412 of record JAJPCS010000340.1, read on the forward strand.
TGCTTTATCACCCTCTGAGTAAAGCCTTTCTCCCTAAAATCTAATTAAACCTGCCCTCTTTCATTTAAAACCATTGCCTCTTGTCCTGTCACTATGTGCCCTTATAAAAAGTCCCTCCCTCCTTCATTTTATAAACCCTCTTAGGTACTGTGAGGTCTCCCTGAAGCCTTTTCTTCTGCACGCTGAATAACATGGATTTGAGACAGGGGAAAGGGCAAGAGGAGGAAGACAGAGCTGGTATCTGGAGCTGAAGAAGCTCTTGCAGAGAAACAGTGTACTAGTCCTCCTACTGCTCAAAACTGAACACTACACTGCATTATCACTTTTCATACTCTGTCCAGCTATAAAAATGGGGTTACATGGTAACAGATACATGTAAAAGCATGAAAAAAATATTCCCTGGGGGACTTGCACTTTTGGCTTATGCTTTACTGTCTTTAGTTCTTTCAGCTGCAGAAATTCAGGGACAGAGGAGCTGTGGAAAACAGCACTCAAACATCCACAGCAGGTATCATCATTCAAAGATTCACAGTAGAGGGGGGATAAAAATAAAGAAATTGAAGAAAAATCTGCCAACAGGCTATATATGCTTTCCATTTAAAGGCAGTGGTCATGCTGTAAGTGTGTCCTGACCCACCATGAGAAGTGCAGGCAGTAAGACAACTAATGCAGAGGCTGGTAACTCAGGAACAACACGTGTGGGAGCTGGATAGAACAAGACATCACCCAGAGATTCAGCTGTTCATGTTGACCAGTGACACCAATAAATGCTGTTGTATACATATTCAACCTCGTGCTAACACTGCAGCATCGCCAGCTCTGGAGGCACCTCATGGTGGGAGGTCTGTGGGTGCCAAACAACTCAAATGCTGCCTCTGGCTGCTCTGCAAACACAGTGAATTCCCCCAGGTCCCCATTTTGATCTCAGACCAGTTCCTTTTCTGCTGACAGCCTCCTGCTCCTACCATTGGCATGTTTTTCTGTATCCAAGGACAGGAAGCCTTTAAGATGCAAGTTTTGCCAGCCAAGTGTTTCTCCCATGTTTGGCTCCATTTTTAACCCCGAGGATAGAAAGTGTTGGTGAGGAGGGTGCGAGGTGCTGTGTGTGCTGGCAGGAACTTCTGCTTTTGCCCTCAGTACTGCAAGAAAAACACACAAATCCTCCAAGACAGTGATCTTTGTGCACTTGAGCTGCCTTAGAGACAGAATACCCAGAACCTTGCCATTCAGAGACAAGGGGGAATATGGCTTTTTTTGCTCACTCTCTACACATTTCAATTACCACTGAATGCTTATGACCATATCTTTTTTTACAATGTCATCATGCAACAACAAAAGACCCTACAGAAGATTCCACTGAGAGCATTATGGAAAATATAAGCCAATTGAAGTCAGTTTACAATTAAAGCACTCAAGCAATCTGAATTATACAATCCAGATCTAATACTTGAAATAAACACTAACAAAGAAATGCACTGTCCTAGTCTCAGTATAAATGTTTGCTCTAATTTTGCCATGCTATTTACACTATGAATATTTATATGTTGTTGTAATTAAAATTTAGTGCTTGGCATAAATGAGGAAGTTTGAATTGATTTGATTATTCCTTCTATCACTGCACATATTTTATGACCTAGCTGGCTAGGATTTATTTACTTATTTAGTGTCTAGCTGAAGACCTAGGGACCAGCTCTCGCAGAGGAAGGCTCTAATTTTTGCTTGCTGCTGTCAGCTGTACTGTAGAGTTTTCCCATGGATGCTCATATTTTATGATGTTACTATTTTTTATGCCATTCATAAACTGAGATTATATGTATGGTATCAGTGAAGAATCAGGTAACCAACTCAGTTGCCATATATACCTAAGTTGGGAGTGGGATGGAGAGGTCTGTAATCTTCTGTCTCTATTACAATGAGATCCTGCATGCCTTCCTTCTGTCACATGAGAAACATTATAAAAATATTTTCATTCCCTCTCTTCTAGGCTGCATTTCCTGCAGAATGGATCATTTGAGTTAACACCACATCTGTGAGCCAGAAATTCTTTCTCTGAGATCCACTAAACTTGCTTCCTACACAAATCAGATGGGCTCAGTCACTGCATTTCAGTTAAATCTCATACTCACTTATTCACCACTGGCTTATACAGCTGGCCATGATTTAGCCCTTTTGTACAGCCATTAAGATGTCCCCACAAAGAGTACAACACAAGTGGAAGCAATAGGGTATTAACACACTCTGCAACTCCCTCCATCAATTTATGTGCTGAATATGAATGTGGAAACTCCCAGGAACTTTAATAGGCACTATGTACACAAACATCCACTGTCCTGCCAAGATATTTACCCTCCTTAAATTGTGAAGGCACAAATCTCCATCTGAAGCCACAGAAAACACTGAGAACGCAGCATTACTGCGATTAGTGGAATTGGCATTTCCTACTCAGCTCTACGTAGGTGACCCACAAAAGTGATGGTAGATAAAAGCAGATGGAAGTGGTGAACTTTATGCATGTTCAGTAGACTCTAATCCCACCTTTGGCACAAAATGTGACTGATTAATTTATGTATGAATGCATATTTTGATATTGTGCATATTGAGCATCCATTTCTGAGGTCTGACTTTTCTTATTCTTTTAGGAACACTCAGTAACATTAGTGAAGAGTTATTAAGATGTTTTGCACTGCTACCAAGAAATCAAATTAAATAAGGTCAAAACAACAGTGGTGTTCTGCTGGCTGCTTCAGTTACTAGAATAAGAAGGAAGAGCCAGCATTAGTCATTCTTGCACTACTACACTTTAGCCTGTTTTGTAGATACACAACAACTTTCTTCATCTCCCCAGTTTCTCTCTCTCAACCCGTACATTTATTTCAAAAGAGTTTGTTCATTGCAGATTAGGTTCTGTCATTCTTGTAAGTCTCGGTCTATTCAGTGATAACACTTAACATACAGTCAGGATTCACTTACCTACACAAAATCTATGTAAGCTAAACCAAGGTATTTGAAAGGCAGTTGCATTTATACAAACACTCTGCTTGCTGCCCTGGCTGAGGCCTCTTCTACATTGCCATAAAACGGGCATTGGTTGATTTATACCCCACTTAGGGACAATTGATTGATTTATACCCCACTTTCAGATCCTCTTATCACCAGGCAAAATGCTGCAAATGAGTCCTAGTGCAAGAAACAAAACCAATCTTGACTGAAAGTTCTCCTATGGTTTTGAATCTGTAAACAGTGATAATATCTTGATAACCTTGATAAAATTACTGTACTGTGAAGTTGCAGCTTTGCAGTCATTATTCAGTGAGTCTAAAAAGAACCTTCCCCAAAGCCTAAATGTACTAACATCAGTTTCTTATCACCATATATACAGTAACTACAAGCATGTGCTTTCCTCCAGTGGTTCAGTAACATTTCTAGCAGTGGGTGGGCCATACCACTTTTTGGAGAGCTACCAGGCTGATATGATGCTCTTTGAGTCACAGCACCAGCTGGTCACTGTGTGAGTCCATCCTCACTGCTGCCTGTGAAGGTCCATCCTCACTCCTTTCCATCAGGAAGGGTTAGATGCAGAAAAGGGATTCTTCTCAGAATTCTTACAGAAGACAAACTCCCTTGGGAGTGACAGCCTCATTGCTGCACACAGCCAGGTCTGTGGTGCCTGTTAGTGAAGCACAGCTGTGCCATGGGAATCCAGGCTCCTTTCCAGGATAAGTTCCCAGCTGTATCTGCCCTCAGCACATTCAAGAGCTAGTCCTCAACAGGGGAGTAAGATCTATCAGCATTTTAGGTTTGGAGGACTCACAATGGAGACTGAAGGAGGAGAAGGAAAGATAAGAACTCTTTCGGGTCCGGCTTCCAGCAAGGTCAGAGCAAAGACAGGTTCACAGCATTAGAAATGCAAAACACAACTCCAGAAGCCACCTCCCTCCCTCATCTGCACTTGACAATCTCCAAAAGTCATCCCAGGGAGCATCTCCTCATTGCCTGCCTTGCCCAAGATGTACAGCTGGAGGGGATGGCTGCTCATAAGCGAATTACAAGAGAGTGATTGTTCTGCTACTCCTTGGTTTTGTTATCTGTGGTTTTATACCAGAACACACAAAGGCCTTTCCATTCAAAGCAAGAACATCAGGAAATCCAGGCAGAGTCCCATTCCCTCTTGCTCTGAGGGGTCCACTTTTGCAGTGCCTGATGGCACACACTGACACCTTCTGCCAAATACTGAATGGAAGTGCTAAAACACATTGAAAACTATGATAGAGGACAGTGATAGTGAGCCAAGAGGTGTTATAAAAAAAGTTCCACCTGAGACACTCCAATGGGCAATAACAAATTTTAAGGCCCTGTCCATTAAATGGCCACCAAAGGAGCAATCTCTGCTACCCTCAGAATATTAAGTTCACTTGATTTTTATATATACAGGCAATTAATAAATCTTTGAATAGAGTTCTTAAGGCAGCACATAAGCATTCTGCTCTTTCACAGCCAAGCCCCTGGTGAGTCCTTGAATCTCACCTGGCTCCCCAAGAGAAAATTTAATCCTCAGAATGAGTGCTAGCACAAAAGACAAGAGTATCCACATCCCATATTTTCTACTATGCTGGCAGTTCACCAGCAGAAGCAATTGATATAAAATACTGCAAGAATTCATATGAATGAAAACACTTTTTAACCTAAAAACAAGGAAAAGCCAACTTTACTCCTACAAAGGCATACTGAGTTTCAGTTAAAAATACAGAGAAGCACAACAGTGCACACCATATCTAGGTATTTCCTATACTAGGATTGGCTTCAGCCCCTCCATTCTCTGTGCCCTGACTTTAATTTTCACTTTGTTCATAGAGTAGAAAGAAAATGGGTAAGTAATCAAGGATATCATCAGTTGTTTGTTTTTTTTTTTTTGTACTACAAGGTTGGGTTTTGCTAAGGAAGCCCTTTGTACACTGGAGAAGAATAAATTAGATAATGCACAATAACAGGCAACAATATCTAAAAGCCTACATTACTGTACTCAATTATATTATTTTGTCATACCTTCCATTATGATCTTCTGCTATGGGTTTTAATTATTTCCAGCAAACACTAATGAGATCATAGACCATAAAAAATCAGCGTATGCAAGACTCATTAAAAGATAGATCAGCCTTCTCTTAGATTAGAAAGGTTTTTAAAGGGAGCTTTCCACTCCATCTCTGGAACAGAAACCTCTTCCTTCTAAAAAGAACATGCACATAATTGTTGGGGGTTTTTGTTGCCATTAGCCAGGTTACACAAACCTTCATTAGAAAAAAAAAGATATTATGTTCTAACTTTGCCCTGAGAGCAGCGTTTCTTGGTAGCTTAAAAAAAACCAAACCCTAATTCCCTCCTTCTGCCACTCTCCCTCCCTCTATCCTCTTGCACTTAACACACATTGAATTTCATCCCATCTTTTTAAAGAAGGGTCAGCCATCACAGCTCTGGTTAGTTTATTTGCATCAATATTGCTGTGAACATGTATAATATCTGAAGAGGGAAAAAAGGAGGGGCTGGTCATTAACTGTTACAGACAAGTGTGGGGAGGAAAAATGGCAACTGTGCAACACTGGTAGTTCCCTCAAAGAATAAAAGTTGCCAAATCTCTTTGCTGAGGCTGATAGTCTCCGTGTTTTACACAAGGCAGGTTTTCTGGGGGGCAGTTAAAAGCTTATGCTATAATTTCAGTGACACACTGGGTCAGGAACTAGCAGGAAAATCATCCCTCTCTTAACTAGCTCCCTATATTCACAAAGCTTAGTGCACCTCATTGTCTTTGATACTTCTGATGCAGCAAGGGGGTTTGATTTTTGATTGTCACATTTATAGATTTTGGGAACACAGTAGCTGTAGCAAAATGTGTTAAGATTTCTATAGCAATCTTACAGAAAGATGGCTATAGAGCTTCTTGTCTTTCTATCACTATCCCTGTCCTAGAACAGTGAGCTCAAATTCCTTAACCATTTAGTCTTTTTTTCAAGGTAGAAGGTTGAAGAATATCAAAAGGAGACAAACAGAGCAGAGTGACCCAGAAGTCAGAACACTGGAAGAACTCCAGAAGCCAGAGGAAGAGCTGAACTGATGAAGAGGAGGTCTCACCAACCCCAGACTCAAATCTTGAAGGGGTGGAACAGGGGTGGGACCGGGGCGGGAAAAGGTTGAACTGGAGATGTGTAAAGTAATGATTGGATGGATCATATTATAAAAGCCATGGAAATTAGAGCTTGCCCTGGGTGCTCATTAAAGTCACTACCCTCTTATCTCCTACCCAACTTGGGCTTGGAGTCTTTTTTACAGACTTTTCAGGCAGCACTTCCATCCCTCTCTCAATACAAAACTCCATCAGTCAATTCAAAACTTGTTTTGGAAGAAAACCAGCACAATCACATACCCTTTACTCGCTATAATTTGACATGGATGTGGAAGGAACAAACAGGATATTCTGTTAATTCTCAGCAGTGAACACAGGCTGGCATGAAGAACTGCAGCCCCTTATGGGCATGGGCACATGCCCCTTGGCCAGTCCTGGGGACTGAGGGTGTTTGTGTGAAAGGATGAATTGGGGTGTGCTCAGGGGCAGGTTGGAGTTCATGGTTTGCACTCTGCTATGGCCAGAACAATCCAAAGCTTTACTGTTCACCCCAACTGCAATGTTTGCTGACAGCCAACTTTGTGAGGATATCTTATTTTCTTTAACATATATCAGAGAGTGCTAACCACTAACCAAAAAATACTTATGCTGCCCCAGGCATTTTAATTTTGCACTGACATCTACTAATAATGTTCAATTAAGGAAAAAACCCTGTCCCTGTAAATAAACCAGCTAAGTTCCTTAATAGCCTGCTCATTTGCTTGATTTCAGCTATCATTAGCCTGTCCCAGATTGCAACTTTTATTTGATGTTATGAAGAATCTTCTAATGTATTGCCTAGTGGCTTTCACAACTAAAATATATTTTTGGCATTAAGCAACCATTAGCCAAAACACAAATATCTAAATTATTAGCATTTCCAGGTCAGAGAAACTTAACACCTGGTAATTCTTGTCTTAGGTATTTCACCTATTTAGTTATTTCCATTACTAAGCAACTTGTAGTCATGGGAAGTTTCTACAGATATATGTATATTTAAGCCATCAACAAATTGGAAAATAGGTAAAATTATATGACTTGGACCTACTTAAGAAGCCTTTTAGAAAGCATTTCTCACATGTGGATATGAGAAGGACTGCTGCTATACACAGAGTTGTCTTCTACCCTGCCACATTATTGACCTAAAAGAAAATGTAGATGGAAACTCTACATTTCTATCCATTGAATACCACTGATGCTGGAAGCAGGTAGATTATTTTAAGTTAGAAATTTTCTAGGGAATTACTGTCCTCCTATATTATGATGTATGGAAAAATGTTTGGTCTATCTAGTCTAAAGTCATCCCTGTCTAGAACTGCCTGAAGGGAAGTTCTGGCCAGGTGGGGGTTGGTCTCTTCTCCCAGGCACTCAGCAATAGGACAAGGGGGCACGATGGGTTCAAGCTCTGCCAGGGGAAATTGAAGTTGGAAATCAGAAAAAAAATTCTTTGCAGAGAGAGTGCTCAGGGATTGGAATGGGCTGCCCAGAGAGGGGGTGGATTCCCCATCCCTGGAGGTTTTTCAACTGAGCTTGGCCGTGGCACTGAGTGCCATGATCTGGTAAAGGGACTGGAGTTGGACCAAGGGTTGGACTTGATGATCTGGGAGGTCTTTTCCAACCCAATCCATTCTATGATTCTATAGCCTTTACCAAGACATTTTTTACAAATGGAGGAACATGAGGTGCTGTGTTAAATACCTGCACAGGCTGTGACTTGACAGTGTTCCCACTCACAAGCTGCTGAGATCACCTGAGCACCTGCCAAAAAAGAGCTGCAACTGCTTCTTCACTTGCAACACTGGTGCAACAGGGACCTGAAGTGTAAATCTGATCTGTTAACTCACAGCAGTTTTTCTGCATGCTCATGTCCCAACCCAACCAGCTTGTCTTTCCTGAGCACCAGCACCACGTTCCTGTGTAAAAAGGACTGTCATCTATCAGCATCACACAAGCTCATTTAATATTTTACTGAGGTAGAATAGGTGCAGAAATAACCTGTGCACCCTTTTTTCATCATGAAGGGAAGGCAGATGCAAATTTGTGAATAATTACGGTTGCACAAATTATGGTTGCATATACTGCTACAACATAACTACAAAAGCCCAATTAGTCCACTCAAGATTTCCCTCTGGGAAATCTGTTCATTTTTGGAAGCAAGACTGTGCTTCTTTCTTGAGGGTGGAAGCATTATCTTAAAACTAGAACTAAAATTCACAACCATTGTAATAAACACCTTCCACAATGGCATAACTACTGAGAAGCTACAAGCTGGTTGAAAAGCTGACTACGTTCCTGAGAAGTTCACTTAAATAAGGATCACACCTTGTTCTCTAGTTATCAACGAAGGTACAGGGGTCTGACCTTCAGCAGAAGTCACAGCCACCTCTGGTGTGAGCACCCAGTGACTGCTCAAGCATGGTACCACTTTGTGAGGAAATTCTTGGTGAGCGAAGGCAAAGTTCTCCAGGGAGAAACCTAAAACATCCAGATATTAACTATTTACAAAGCCTAATGTGAATAAAAGGCTGGCCCTGTGTGAGGAAGAGCTGTGCTGTCAGAAGCCAGGCTGAGAGCAAGCAGGGGATGTCAAAAATGGATGCCCTGGCAAACCTCTATGTGTCAGATAGAAAAAAAACCTCGGGCTTACAATTATCAAGGGGACCAAAGGCTCAAACACACCTGCTGCCCCTGATTCATCCTGCCTAACTGATCCTAAAAATCTCTGCACAGCAGTCAGAGGAACAAGATGGGAGACTACTCAACAGTGAGGTGGGTCAGGACATCAGTGTCGGCACTCCAAGCCACCTTTCTGGAGGTGTCTCTGCCTCTCCCAGCACCAGGAGGGACCTCCAGAGAGTTAATGCAGGTGCCTCAAATCAAATGGTGTTGAAAAGGGGTATTTTCAAAAATAGATCAGCACTTGTGTAGCAATGATGCCCTGTGTGATTGCCATTGTCACAAATGGCCCTGCTGCACAGTGAAGGGATAGCTCAGTGACACTGCAGTGCAGCACACAGAAAACAACTTGCAAAAGACAAAGGGAATCACACTTGTGTTTAGCCTTGCTGTGGTGTGACATGGCTGAATCAGCAAGGGAAATTTAACAAAGAGGAAAAAAAACCCAGAATAGGGTTATTGAAGTATTACCTTAAAACTGGAAATAAAACTCATACCCATTGTAATAAATCCCCTTCATTGTGACATAGTGATTGACAAGCCCCTAGCTAGCTGAAAAGCTGCCATTCACAGCACAGCCAATTCATCCTACAGGTTCCATAGCCCTGTTTCCTTGTTTTCTTCTCCATACCAAAGGCCCTTTCACCCCACACCCTGAGTTTGCTTCACATGAAAACACTAAACTAGCTACTTAATGTACCACTTCTCACCAGAGAAGGGATGATAAGAACAACAAAAATGCAGCATTAGAAACAGCAGAACAAATGGGTTAAAGGATCACAGAATCCCTGTCAGTCAGTTCAACTTCCCAACCAAGAAACCAGAAAGTTCCTGCTTAAAACACTTTCCCCTGTCTAAGACTGAAGGTTTTTCTTCCTCCTCCAACAGCTGATACCAGTACTGGATTGTTCCTTTCTGCTGGGGACATCTTGTCCCCTTGCTGTCAAGCCCTCACCTTCCTGCAAAGGGCACTTCCCAGCACTTTTCAGCATATTTTCTACTGAACTGCATTTACTAAACCAGCTGCCCCAAGGATAAAGCAAACCTCCTCATGTCTCCTCCCTTTCTCCAGAAGGTGTGTCACCTGTCCCCATCACAGAACTAACCTATTGCCTGAGGAAATCACCACTAACCCTCTCACAGAGGTAATTTATCCCACTGCACAGTCAAATCCTACTGGTGGCGGCAGAAGAGGAGACCCAAAAGGCTCCTCTGAGCACACCAGATCTTTTTTAGTAGAACAGAGCCAAGTTCAGTCTGCTTTAAGCCAGACTTCTCCAACTTACTTTTCTCAATAAAAATACAAAGTTCTAGCACTGCCTTTGTCCTCCTTCATTCAAGGGAGATGATGTTTCCCTGCTATTTAAAATTCTTCCTCCAGCTGTCCTTTCATTACTACTTTTGGGCTGTGTTCTGTAATTACATTAGGTGCTTGTTTATTCAAAACACCCAGCACCTCTCCAAGCCTCCCTTTGTAACAAGCTGCCAGCTTGCCTTTCTGTTCAGCTGATTCCCATTATCTGAGCTCCCCATCATCTGAATATATTTAGTCTCACCCAAGTAGTTTTGATTATCAAGATTCTACTATGGTCTAATTAGTGACATTTTTATTACTAATTTGTCACTCAGACACTTTCAGTCACATTAAAAATTCCTGCCAGCTTCTCTGAAATTGCTGCATGTTCGCAGTCTTGCTCTTTTCACACAAGATCAGCTAAGCATTTTTATTTTGCTGGATCCTTGGAGGCTTTTAAAGGAACACAGAGGAAAATAGTGTTAAGTAGCAGGAGACTTTTGAGCACCACTGCCAAACTGTGCCTGAACCTCAGCTCAGCCCCACACATCTGGAACACATAGAAGGACCAGAACAAAACACTGCATGTTTGTATCTCTCTCGATCTCTTCATAGCAAGTCTGTCCTTTCAATGGAATGGAAGATGAGGTTTCCATCCCTATGTTCCACCACCCATTGCTCAGGCTGGCCGAATTCAGGCCACATCACTTCACTACATCACGTCACTTGCCTTCACCAGCCTCTGACTTTAAGAGACAGTATCAACCACCAGATTTAAATCCAAGGTGTAAGCCTTCCAGAACAGCACACATTTGTGAAGGGAGACAATTTCTGGAGATGTGATACAGCTACAAATGCTATTTACAACTACTAACTCAATATTATACTCATTTCAAACCAAATCTGTCCTGGACTTTGGAATGCAGCCATACATCACTTGCAAAGGGTTAATAAACAATGGTAATATGCATTTTACAGGCACAAGGAGTGTGTTTTATAATGGTTAATTACATAGAAAGCTGCTATTATAAATAGTTCTGAAGCAATCCATTAACCAGATGGCTTTTAGCAAATCAAAATTTATTACTCTTTTATGAGCTACTTATAAAAACGCAACTTTCAGATAAAGGATGTGAAACAGATGAAGAAGTTGTCCATATCTGTTTTCCATTACAGCATCTTTGAGGGTAGGGTGAGGTAGGGAAGAAATAAAGTGTCTTATTAGCTCTGCACAGACAGCTCATCCTATTGGAAACTTCTCCCTTCTCCTGGGGAAGGACAACGCTTGCATGGACTTCACTGCTCTGGAGAGTGATGAGGTCTGCCAGCAAGGGGAGTGAGGGCAGCAGAGGACAACCCTCCCTTCTGAAACTCTGACTGAAGCCAAGGAAGCAACTACTGTTGACATGAGTAGGAACTACTGGACTTCTGCCTCAAGTGCCTATGGTTGCTCATAAAAGCTAATGATATAAAACATCTGAATAAACACCTTGGTATTATACATCAGTTAATTACTTACTTCCTTGTGAATCTACTGACAAGCATTAAGATTCTGAGCAAGGCAAATGCAACTTATTTGCAGCCCAAGCCATCAGTATTTGTTTACATTTCTAAAGATTTTACATTACAGATTTTGAGGAGGTAAATGTGGCAGCCTGTGCTTTCAGGGACCACCCTCTGCACAGGAGCATAGGAGAGGGTTAACTTTCAAACATGCCAATAAAATCCATTTAACAAGAAGTATGGCCTAAATAATATCACTGGGCAACGAACTGGAATTCACACTCATTTGGAACTTTAAACTCCAACAAAAAGTTGGCAGCTGAAAAAACAGCTGAGATTGAAAAAAACAGCTCTTAACATTCAGGATTCCTTTTACTGCATTTCTCCAAAGAATACTTACCCAAGGAAAGCATTATTTGGGGAAGTGTTGCTGTTTGGGGTTTGTCTGGATAAGCTTTTTAGTTGAACCCTGAGACTCTGTTACCTTGTAGGTTTGTGATTTACTCTCCTACACAAACTGCCCCCCAGAATGGGATGTCAGCTCATCACCCACAGCCCATCACACACTGAGGAGACGGGCATTGAGCCAAGATTTAATGGAGACACAGGAAAGGGAACCAATAATCACAAAAAAGCTAACCAATGGTTCGAACAATTTGCAGTGTTTGTGCAGCAAGGGCTCCAGGAAGATTTACCCACCTCTATTCTATAAACATGAAAAAAATCCTCCAGAAGAGGAAGATGGCAGTGTTCAGTGTGCATTGCCACAGAGCCACACACAACCTTCACTGCTGGGGAAGGCTTTTGGCTTCTTGCTTTGTCGTACCCAAACTCTCCATATGAGTCTTGAAAATGATGCCATGAGAGACTCCATAAAACAGACTCCGAGCCAATTTAGTGTGGGATAAGATTAAAAGGTAGATTCTTTAATATCTAGGCTTAGGGCTTGTAGGAATACATGATGACATGCCCCTGAACACTGATTTCCATGGTTTTTATATTGTCCACCCAATCCCCAGTTCACACATCTCTCAGTCCAGCCCTGTCCTGCCCCTGGTCACACCCCCTCAGGATCTGAGTCTGGGGTCAGTGGGACCCTCTGCTCTTCATCTTTGTCTTCCTCAGCACACACAGGGCTCTTGGAGGTTTTCCAGTGTTCTTAGACCCAAGGTTGTTGTTTATGTCTTGCTCTGCAAGATATTCTTCAGCGTTCTACCTTGAAAAGACATCTAAACACTAAAAGAATTTGAGCTACTGATCTGTGGTAGGGGTCAGGATACATAAACAATGAACTTAAGCTGCCAGAAATATTAACACACTACATTTGCTTTTTTACTACAGTTACAAGTACTTCTAAAATCTATAAAAATGAAAAAAAAAATCCCATAGGCATCAAAACCATAAACTTTGATGATCATCACTGCTTGACTGGATCTCAACAACCACCATGCAAACAAAGAAGAGCTGGGCTGTATGGATACTCACACCTTAGCACAACAGGATCTTTCCCCAGCTTTCATTTGGAAATGAGGAAAGAAATTCTGAGGAGCTCAGTGAGAACAAACTGTATTTCTAACATTGTTAGAGTAAGATTTCCCAAAGAATCAAAGGCAATGAAACTCGTGAATTTTAAATGGCACAACTTCTCCAGGCTACTTTGAAAAAGCATTTGTTACACTTATTCATGCTCAAGTATATTTGAACTTCAACATTTCTCTTGGAATGCCCACATATGCCATATATTCCCTGTGAAAACACAGGGAATCCACACTCAGCTTCTCTCTCAGCTGCTTCTAAGGCAAATGCAGAATGTCCTTCCCAAACACAATAAATTCACGCTACAGAATTACCAACAGATTGAATCCACATTCTGACAAAACAGTGGGTTTAATAAGCAAAGGAATGGTTGGTTCTCAGTCTCTGGTGAAACCTGGGATAATTTGTTTATTTTAGCACTGTATTTCAAATGCTGATGGAACTGGAAGATATCCCAGCAATGGTTTCATTTTCATGCCATCACAGTATTGGTTGCTCAGAACACATATGGTTCAAACCTGACTGTGGTGCCAGGTCCTCCTTTCTACCGTTTCCCTCAGTGTCTGGAAACATTCAGCACTACAGAAAGACCACAGGGAGGGGAGGTACTTGCAGCAATTCTGACTGCAGTAGTGATTCCCAAATGGAAAATGAGGTATGACGTGAGAACAAGAAGCATCTCTAGACCCAGAAAAACCTCTCAAGTGCCCTGTAGAAACACGTGCCTACACAATCAATCATCCATGCTTAGGCAGAGAGGAGTTCTTCCACAGGGGTATCAGGGAAGGACTCAGTGCCCTCATGCAAATCTGTGCCCCACTTTCATGCCCTACTTTTTCTAGAGTCCCTGAGGCAAGACCTGTAGCTCTTAACTGATTGTAGAAAAAGAAATCACTGTAACTCCCAAGGGAGCAGAGACTGAAATGACTTCTGACCTCTCCACATGGAGGAAAAGTGAAGAGGGGAAATACACTTGGTTTCCCAAATCAGAGCTCAAAATTCTTCAGCTTGTATCAGAGTGGGTTTTGTCTCTAATGAGAGTTTTATTTCTTACCATTCTCTAATTCTAAAGATTTCATCATGAAATCATCAAATCCACTGATACTCACTATCTACCAGCACCTAACACAGAATTCTACCTCCCACCTGAATGTCTACAGGGGTCTTGCAGTCTCAGTAAGAAAAAAAGAACATCACACGAGTTCCTCTTTTGCAGGTTCAACAACTGCATCTCTGAATGAATAAAAGCACACCATTAGGTGTGCTCCAAACCACCACACTAATTCACAGCAAACAGTGAGAGTCTCCTTTTATATACAGTGCTAGGGAAAGTATCACACACAAACCAGGAATATGAAGATTAACAGGCTTGCAACACGCCTTAACCATTCCAAACAAAATCTTTTCTAGTTTCTTTTTAGCAGTGCACTGAGTTTGCAGGCAATAATTGTGCCATTCTTCTGGGCCTGGGAACAAGCTGGGTATGTCTCTACTGCAATCATGACATGTAAAATGTGAATTGAATTTGCTGCGCTGAAGTGTCCTCAAGATCCTTTTCCCCAACTTTTCATGGCTAGTGAGATGGGTTAACAACTACAGCATCCTGCACTGCCTTGATAAAGAATGGCCTAGACAGTGTGATGCTACTGCATCAGCAAGGACAAGGGTTCAATGTGCAGTTATTCATGTTATTATAAGCAGTTCCAGTGGGATAAGACACCAAACTGATTAAAAACCAAAATACAAAACCCCTCCAAAAACCCCACAACCCCCCACCCAAATAAAAAAAAAATCCTACACACCAAAAATAGTGCTAAAAGTTGCAGCAAACTTCAATAAATTTTGCATGCCTCTAAACTTAATATGTAAAAGAGCACAGCAATAACATGCACTTGCAACACAGAAGAAACCTCTTTTAGTACAGATTTATTGTGGTAATAGCACTAGAGCCTACCTATTGTCCTGCACATTTTAAAAAAGGACACTGCATATGGATATTCAAATTGCCAGTGGGTCACAAACAAAACCTAAAATGTTGAACTGTGTCAGCCAAATTGATAGTGCATTTATTATTTCTACCCTTTCTTACCTGTTCTGGCCTAGTCAGTTCTGCTGCCAAAGCATTTCTAGAAGGTGAATACAAAGGATATCAAGCACTATAATCACTGAATGAAGTATGACCAGTGCATTAATGCTCAAACTATGGATCTAAGGAAAAAGCAATAAAATTAAACGCATGATTTAGAAGTAAGCTTAAACACTAAACTGATCCTAAATTCACCAAGGAAAGCAAACTTCACAAACCACTGCCAAGAGCATCAGCAATCTCCCTCCTAGATAAAAGGTCAAGCTCAGACACCTCGTTAATATGTATGTGGGTTTCACAAAGTTCTAACAAGGATGTTGCTCTCTGACAAAGGTGCACAAACCTACAGAAAAAGAGGTGGTCAAGTACAACCACAACCAAGGCATGTTCAAAATGAGATGATAACTTGGCAGTCTCCAGGGTCTTAATCTCATTGTCCTTCTCCTGTTGCTAAATAGAGAATCATGGAATCATAGAATGGATTGGGTTGGAAAAGACCTCCGAGGTCATCAAGTCCAACCCTTGGTCCAACTCCAGTCCCTTTACCAGATCACGGCACTCAGTGCCACGGCCAAGCTCAGCTGAAAACCCTCCAGGGATGGGGAATCCACCCCCTCTCTGGGCAGCCCATTCCAATGCCTGAGCACTCTCTCCGCAAAGAATTATTTTCTCATCTCCAACTTCAATTTCCCCTGGCAGAGCTTGAGCTCGTGCCCTCTTGTTGTACCACTGATGTTTGAGATGGCTGTTGGGAAAGACTCGAAGGTAGAAGATAAATAACACTGAGACTAAATAAATTAATTAGATTAACTAGAGACACCAGCTAGCAGAGAAATCACTTGAGTCTTGTTTTTGCAGTAAACTGGCCAAGGAAACATAAGAGGAAATACCCTGACATCTGGCTCCTATTGAAGCCTACACACCTCCTCAGTTTTAGGTACTGAGTAGATATATCTAAATTTTGTGGAGAGTCTGCAGCCACCAACTCAGAACTCTTGAGGCTGACTGAGGAAAACACTGGCACCAACCCAGGAAATTAAGAAACTTCCTCTAAAATGCACCAATTTAAGTGAGATACACCTGGAGGAGCCACTGCATTACTACTTAAGCAACTTTAAAGCTGGCCAGTGTGAGATTCAGTGGACATTTTCTCTCTCTCATAGAATCATAGAATGGATTGGGTTGGAAAAGACCTCCAAGATCATCAAGTCCAACCCTTGGTCCAACTCCAGTCCCTTTACCAGATCATGGCACTCAGTGCCATGGCCAATCTCAGGTTAAAAACCTCCAGGGATGGGGAATCCACCCCCTCTCTGGGCAGCCCATTCCAATGCCTGATTAGTCTCTCTGGAAAGAATTTTTTTCTGATATCTAACTTAAATTTTCACCCTCTTATGCTTTCTGTTCTTTCAGGAAGAAGAGAGAAAGGCAGATTCACAAAAATAAAAATCAAAATTAAAAAAAGTGGCTTTTGTCAAAATGATTGCACAGCTCAGTTAAGCACAGTTGCCACCTGGTCTATGACACACTAAGGGCAATTCATTTGGCAACGACCAAATGTTGTGACTTCCTGAGGTCATTTTTGCTGATATTAATCACCTTCTGTAGAAACCTCTTAAAAAATCATGTTCCAGATCTGTAATGACTTTACATCTTTTTAGCACTGAAAGTCTGAATGACCACAGAGGCTCCTTCAGATGCGTCATCCATCACAGGGGATGCAATTTTCCATGTTTATTTAAACTGGGATAGGAAAAAAATAACGAAAATTAGAGAGAGAGCATTTTAATACTACTTCTGGGATGTAGGCTTACCTAGAAAATTCTTCTCCTGACTTCTAAAATTCTTCAACTTCAGAAGATTGTAGAGAATGAGAGTATATCACTTTGCTGCTTTGCAAAGGTTTGTTGGCAGTCATGCTCTGTGCAGGGAGTAAGGGACTTAATACTTATCCTCCCAGGAATAAAAGGTATAATTCTTACTCCCTTTTTCTTGGGTTAGCTGTCAAGACAATAAGTGGACTGTTCAAACATTCAGTGGTTTTAAATCAAGGTGAAACATGGGCCAAGCTGTTAAGGTGTGCTGGAGGATTGCATCATGGCTGAGCTTCTTTCCCAGCTCTGGATGGGCCAATGAGAGGGTTGGGAAACCAAAATCTCTTTAAGATTACAATTTGGGCATCCAAACCCAAAAGATAATTAAAGTCTCTCTCACTTTTGGTATGATCTGGGCCAGATACTGCACTTAGATACTTATGCTTTGTACCTCAAAGGACTCCAAAGTCCAATGGACTCACCTTATCCCTGTAATAAAACATGAGCTGCGTTGTTTTGTTGAACCACGTATTTTTTTTAATGCTAAATAACTTGATCAAAATCCTTTGCAAAGACCTGAAGTTCATTAGTAAAGTGCAGAATTGGGATATCCCTAAAGTAATTTTGGGTCATTGCGACAGCCTGTTACAAATTTGTGTTTTCTTATGTTCTTCCAAACATAAGGAAAAACTTAGTTCCCTGCTGAATAACTCACACTGCCACAAACAGAGCTCCCCATGAGCCAGACCTTGGGGGCTGAGCACAAGCAGCTGGGATTTTTCAAAAGAAAATCCAACAGAGTAATATTCATACTCTAAAGTACCAAATTACTTCAGTGCTACTGTAGCTTACATTGAACCAACACTCAATTCTCGGCTTGCACCTTATCCAGGACATCCAAGTTAATATTAAGCTCTATTTCAGTGCAAACAGAGGCAGGCCCTCTCTAAAAAACAATTTTATGGAAGTCTGAACCAAATTAACTCAAAGTCACTGAAGGAATATTGATATCAAGAGCTTCTAACTCAGTCATAAAATTTCCAACAATGGAAGATGAGAGTAAAACATCCCTAAAAATTATAGGTTGTCCACATTATTTCTGAGATGAATGGAATTTTCCACAATGAGAAACATATGGCAATTTTTTTGTTTCTGTCCCAGCATGATTCACTGTCAATGAAACTGAAGACAGGCTGATGTACATCAGCATTGTCTCCTCAGTGTTTGGATAAAAATTACTAACTTGTGAGAAAAAAAAAAGGATTAATAGCCACAATACTTATTCCACGTCTGTGTGCTAAGTGTTTGTCTAAAATCTCACCAATTACACATTAAAAAAAATAATCTCACTATGGTGCTTTCAAAATGCAAATGCAGCTACTGTTTTTAGTAACACATTTATATAATGCTGAAATCTAACTAAACAGCCTACCTGTACAAAGACAGAGCAGAGAATGAGCAGAGCAGAAAAGGCAGCTATTTTCTGCCATATATGAATTTCAAGTTCAGTTTTAATCCATGTGCCTTCAGGCACCAAACACAGGGAAGGGAGCACAGTCCATCAGTCAAGCAGCTAAGGAATAGTCTCAGCATAATACAGAAGAATTAATCTGTTCCCTGGCTGAGTTAGTCATTATTACCAATCGTGGTAATAAAGTAAACAAAACTTTTAAATTTCAAAATCTGGCAAATTAAAACAACAGGATAGGCTTTTAAAAAGCAATCACAATTTGAAATAACTGCTGGACCAAGGTGAGCCATTTGTACCAGTAAGGGCTTCTTGGGTGTTTTTTGTAGGGTTTTTTTGTTTGTTTATTTTTTTTGCAATAAAAACAGTTCATCTGCCCTTAGGCAACCCTAGAGAAAGAGAAAAAGGAAGACTCACACAGTGGTTTGATCCCAAGGCCATCACAGCCAGTGAGAAGACCCTGACACCAGCAACTCCAGATAACATCCATCTTTTACAAGCCCTTACACTTCACCCCAGCAGTGGATTCATGTTAAGCTCTAGCTATGAAAATAACACTTTTGCCCTGTAGTAACTCCCAGAGAAACAATCTTTTTAAATGCTTTTCACTGTGTAGCTTGAGGCAGTGAAAATCCAAGTGTTCCTTTTATGGGATTAAGAACATGCTCTTTTCCATCACAGGTCTTACACCAACCTCATGCACTCACGCTGCTCTCTGGGGTCACGCCCAGCACCATTTCTCTTGTTGGATCACCAACAAAATGAGCTATGATTCATCTTTTTTTTTTGTTCCTATTGCCTTATGCTTCTCTTTCTGTCTGGGGTGCTCCAAAGAACTCTCCTGACAATATTTTCCAAAGCTCCTTTTTTCAAAGTCCTCTGGGAAACATCACAATAACCAGATATACAGCATGATGCTATCAAAGGCATCTACAGAGCAAACCCTGGGACAATAGAACTCCCCTAATGGGATTTGCATCCTGGGTTCATAAAAAACGGACTGTAATAACCTCCCTTTTTTTGCCTGTGCTGTAATCATCTGTTACTCTTCTCACTAGTACTTCAAAGTAATTCTCCATTGTTCTGTTCCTCTGAACTTGAGCTCAGCGGGGTTTAGCTTCTCAAAGCATCACAGAGGGGAATCTTAATTACTCTTTTTTTAATTTTTCAAACAAAATCTCAAATCCATCACACAAAACAAACAAAAAAATCCCTTTAGATCTCAGAATTCCGTGTTGCAGGATTTGCAGAAAATTAAAACCAACAACAGAAAAAATGCAGCCTGGTATGTCTCGAGTTTTATCTACAGACTTCATTCCACCACAGCTTCTACTGTGGTGAGGGAACTTGAGCTATGCAAAAGACCTGGAAGATCACCTCTGTTCTCAGCTTAGCCATTAACTTTGAAAGTTCACAAAAATCCATGAGACCCATTTTTCCAAACTGCCCACAGCCTCAGGCTATGGCTCTCAAAAGCCCCAATTCTGAACCAGAAAGGCACTAATATACATCACAAATAGGAGGATTTACCATATTTTTGGAATTTTAAGCTGTTTTATGAAAATAAATCCAAAGCTTCCAGTTCAACACTGAAAATGTGGTAGAGTTCAAGCTTATAGAGACTAAGTGTTGCCTAGAAAAACTCTCCTCCCCAAGTCCCTGCTGGTGCAACTCCTGCATGTCCAAAGATCCAGGTACTACTTTGCACCTTGAGTCCTGTGTCCAGCTCTGGGCCCCTCATTACAAGAGAGACCTTGAGGTGCTGGAGAGGGTCCAGAAATGAGCAACAGTGCAGGGGAAAGGTGTAGAGGGTAAGTCCTACGAGGAGCAGCTGAGGGAGCTGGGGGTGTTTAGCCTGGAGAAAAGGATGCTCAGAGGGCACCTTGAGGTGCTACAACCTGAAAGGAAGTTGTAGCAAGGCAAGAGTCAGTCTCTTCTCCCAGGCAACAAGTGACAAGACAAGAGGACATGGCTTCAAGCTGCATAAGGGGAAGTTCAGGTTGGACATCAGGAAGAATTTCTTCATGGAAAGGGATGCTAAACATTTGAATGGACTGCCCAGGGAGGTGGTGGGGTCACCATCCCTGGAGGCATTCAAGGAACGACTGGATATGGCACCTCATTGACAAGGTGGTGAGTGGTCAAAGGTTGGACTCCACAATCTTGGAGGTATTTTCCAACCTAAATGATTCTGTGATTCACTTCCAAGCTTAAAGCACAGGGTTAGCAGCCCTAGAAAGGATCAGATTTTCTTGTTCCCACAATATATCATAGACTGCCTATCCTGAGGAACACTGGAAACAACTCCCCTCAGGCTCCTGCAGTTGAAGGGCCTTAACTCACTGCATGCAGTCCAACAAGAGGTACAAAATGCTGTTTAAAATCTAATTGGAGAGGCACAGAATAGCTAATTTAAGTTACTAAATACAAACTAGGAATTATATTCCAGTTTTGATACAAATGTGGAAAAAATGAACTTCCAGTTGACATATCCAGAATCTAACAGATTCTCAGGGGAGAAGAGGGTAGTTTAGCTGAGGCTCACAGGAAGAGTTACTGCTAGTCTGGATGCCTGCTGGGAAGTGCAATAAAGCACAGCACTCCATGTGACATCCCAATCACCATTTTTATGAACATTTCCCTATTTATTAATAGTAGCTGCTCTGAATTCCCTCAAGTTTTATGCCAACTGCCAATTCTGGGTCCAGTACAAAGCTGAGATATATTACAAGGACGTTCAACCAGCAAAATAAAAGGTGAGAAAAGAAGCTCCCCATATGCCAACGAGGCAAGCTCATGGATAGCAGGTAAAAGGGCAAGTGCTTGGCTGTACTTACCACTAATTCCAAAAGTGTAGGTGAGTTCAACCACTAAAGACAGTGGAAGAAAAGGTATCAATGATGGACAAAATAGCACCAGGGAAAATCAGGTTATTTTCCTACTTTTATTAAACTACAATATCCTTTCCTCTGCTCTGAGCAAATAAAAATGGTTCCAACTGATCTGCTGCCTTCCCCTCTGTATATCTACCTGATCTTTGCATCTGATTTACCTTGACACAGCTCTTGGACCTCAAGAGAAGACATTCAAACATCAGTCATCAATTAGATTGCACACAAAAGCACATGGAACCTAAAAGGCGTGGGAGCATTCAGACAGAGGTGATTCTGAAATTGGTGACACAATTAGCACCTTTCCTGCCTTGAAGAGGTGTTTTGTAATGCCCACTCACCTCCAGGTGCTAAGCATCCATTCATGAGCAGCATCTTCACCACACCTCGACAGGAAATGTGCCTCACATTCAGGAGACAACTTAAAATCCAAAAGCCACTCTGATTGTTGCAAATATGGGTATGGATAGAGATGGAAACTTGCAAAAAACTCAATTTATGGAAAGTAATCACAACAAAAACAGTGTAAGAAAATACAGCTTACAGGAAGACAATGTAACAGGGTTTGGATAGAAGGATACTTTCTGCTAACTCAGACCTTCCTCCCTAAAGTACAAAGCTGAACTCTCCAGGGTGACCAACATTCCTCATGCTGGAATTCCTCCATGTCCATGATCATGTGTCATCCAGTGACTATATACTATGCATATAGAGAAGTGTCTGGGAGATGATGGTATTTTATTCTAGTACATCAGCCAAAGACAATTGGTATTATAAATGGTTAATATTTAAACTATTTCAGCATGTTCTGTTTAATTAAAAGCTTTCATGGGAAGTCTTTATTTGCAGAAAAAGATCACAATTCTCCTGAGGAAGGGACAGTGGCCAATGTGTCACAGCCACTGTAAGAAGTGAAAAATACCCATGGACACATTTTCTTACTGTAAAGCACAACTTTATCAGATTGCTGTTGAATGTCGCCATTTTTTTCATTCTTGAAATAATAATCTTATTTTTCAAAGCATAATTCCTTGCTCTTTACAGCTGTCACTGTCAACATAAAAGAATGGAAAATACTCTACAATGTACAGTCATTTAGCAAACATCCTGTTGTCATGAAGACAACTCTGGATTGCTTGAGGAGCTTGTAGGGACAATGTTATCAGAAACAAGAGACAATTTTCAGATCCTGAACTTGAGACAATTTTACAGAGGTGATTTCTCAGCACTGCAATAATTCTGTCTCTTCCCTGGGGAGACAGCAAAAAACCAGAAGCACCTGCAATCACCAGACATTGCTGAAATTCATGGCATAAGTAAGTCATTGCATTTCTGATTAAAGAGATGTTAAAGAGCAGGATCAAAGCCTCAGGAACTTTCATTTACTCTCCAGAAAGCCCATTCTGTTTTTAGCCTCTAAAACCTGGGCTTTTGTACTTCTCAAACCTAACATAAATACAGCTTTAGACTTGCAGTTCACAGCCATTTCTGTCAGACAGACAGTTCCATTTGAAACCACTTCCAAAGCAGCCCTAGAGACTAATGCAAACTGGATTTTTTTCACAACAGAATTCAAAACAGGAGCTAGAAACTTCACACAAGCACGAATTTAGAAAGTGTAACAGTGCTGTTAAGGTAAGGCCCCATTGGATCTAAGTCCTTCTTACAGACACTTCACAGACAGGTAAGTGAGCAGCTCTGAGAAAAGCAGGACCTTGACTCTTCCATTTATTTTCCACAATTAGGATTACAACTGCAAGGGAGGGCACACAACTTCCACAGGTAAAAATCACTGCATTAGCAGCGACAGTCAAAGCACTGAGGATGGACTTGACTGATGTTCCCAGCCCTGTGCTTACTCACAGTCTATTCCTAGCCCTCTGAATCCACCTCACTTTTCCATATTCAGTCTCCTTATATCATCAGTTCACTTACCATGAGAGCTTTTCCCCTTACCTATTCCCCTTTACTGACCTATTCTCTGCAATGTCTCTTGCATTTGGTTTGCCCCCTTCTCACTATTCCTAACACAACATATCCTTCAGGGAACAACCAGCGTTTTCTGCCAGTTTAGTCTCCATCCTGCTTTTGCCAACGATCCCTTCTCCAGCATTTCATCCTGAAATTTCATGCTTTAGGACAGCACTAAAATTGCATGACTGTACCCAACACAAAGGGACAGAAGAGACTAAAATCATAGAGCTTTTCACTTCCACTACCTTACTATGGTCACTTTTTGAGCTTGTATGCCAAGAGTGGTCATGGATTTCCTCTGGAAGGGATGAAATCCAATCAGTGCCCTCCACAAAGCACAGGGAAGGAAGTTCATGCAAACTTGTACAGACTGAAATAGGTCTTTTCAAAAGTGTGTCAGTAAAAATAGATTTCACACAAGTCTGTAATAAGACAAGGGC
>JAJPCS010000340.1:248647-280822 GCA_021164005.1 Willisornis vidua nigrigula
TTGCATTTTTCTCTCCCTTTTCTCCTCAACTTGTGTAGCTAGCAATATTCTGTGGATTAACAAACCCATTGTTTCCTTCTCATCACTCATTTACGAGATCTCAAGCACATAGAGCTGGCCATCAAGCACTGTTTCTAATGGTATCTCTTTCAGAACTTTTCAGTTCACACATCAAACTCCCCAGGTTCTCCTATCCCTGCAGCAGTCTCTGTGCTGAAACTCCTCCAGCAGCAGGACCCAGAGGGTTGCTGACACCTACAGCAATCCCCTAGAACTGTAAGCCAGGCATTGCCCAAGCCTTGGTCTGGATTCACTGAGGTTTACTGAAGATGCGTTGGAGAAAAGCATTTCAGGTCACTATGTCACACCTTCCTCTGTTGTTTTCCTCAGTAAATATCCACCTATTTCTGAAAGTAACATCCCAGCAAAAGTCTTAGTAGCTTAACTAGGACTTCTGCTCCAGACTTCCACAAACTCTTTGGAAAACTACTCACAGCACCAGTAATCACATTGAACACAGTTATGCTCAGGACAGGAACCCATTGAGATGATTTCACACAAGGCAATCCTTGGGCTACTCGATTTAATTCAGCTTCTCATCCCAAGCCCTTACACAAGCACTATAGTTAAGAGCCCATCAGTGTTACAGCAAGAAGCACTTCATGTCACAAGGTTAGATCAAAAGAGGAAGTCTTAAAATTCCAAAGGATAGACAAAAAAAAGTCAGATTAACAGGACACAGCACAAAAGCAACACATGCAAAGTACTACAGGGCACCAGTTACTGCCATTTTGGAGCTGTGCATGTCTGGTTTGCTGTCCCTTTTTCTGACCTCAACCCTTCAAAATAGGAAAGGTGGGACAAATATGATCAAGATACTTTACCTTCTTTGCTTCTCTATTTAATACAGAACAGGTCTCTCAGTGTATCTTTTTAAATGAAAAAATATGTAGAACCACATCTATAAAATAACTTGACAGCCTTTCCACTTTCCTTTCTTGCCGATTATGCAAATGACAGAGAGCCCATCAGGGGCACAGCACTCATTCAGATGCTTTGAATCATCTTGTGCAGCTCTCTCTTTTTTTTTCCTCCCTCCTCTGGCTATACAGGCACCTAATTTGGGCTTACTGGAATTAAGTGATATGAATACACCCTGCCCACTTCATCCCTCCTTCCAATTCCTTTCAACTGCACAGCTACCCCCTGCCAGTGCCTGTGATGAAATCAAATAGCTCTGTCTGCCCCAGTGAGTTAAGAGGGATCTCTCTGCAAGGTTCCCATCCTGGTAACAAGGCACAGACAGTTCCTGGGGCTTTGCAGAAAGGTGCTGAAGGACTCTATTCCTGCACTGGAGGAATTACTAGTTCCAAGCTTGTAGAGATTTCCATATCTCCACCAAATGTCAGTGAAGCTGAAGGTGTCACACCAGAGATGATGATTAGCGCTGTGCATATTTAACAAAGGGGTGGGAAAATCTGATTTCTGCATTTCTGACAAGCATGCAAATTCCTACTGCTTTCACAGCTTAATATCTACACGGTTCATTTTGTTTTGATTAAAATTAACACATTCCACTGATGACCTTTAAAGGAATGCTCGTTTCCAGACTCTTAAATGCACCATTGATCTGCTACACTTTGTCAGCAAAACAGTGATGGTTCCTCAGCTGCCTCTGGAAAGCCACAGGCTCACACAGAGCAGTCCATAAAGTTCCCACCGACATGTGCAATGCAGAGATACAAAATTTGCATAATCAGCTCATTTGCTGCACTCAGCAACAAGGGACATATTCTGCCCATTCCCTCCCTCACCAGAAGGTTGCTCTAGCAAGGAGGAAATCACCACACTGCAATTCAACAGACACGAAGTACATTAGCTGGGTAGCAGCAAGTAAATAAGCAAATGAAGATGTATGTAAGTTATTATTACCTTTGCTCCACAGACAATGAAAATGACCTTTGTTGAAAGGCTGGTTCAGAATCAGAAGGCAAAACTTCAGGTTTCCTGCAAGATAAATGTTGATTCTCATTAGCAAGAATATTGATTTTTTTGTTTATGTCCTTTCTTTTATTTTCCTTTTGCCAAACCAATTTTAGTCCAACCACCTTAGAGCAACTCCACTAATTTCCTTGCTTCTTAGGTTTCACCATTTTCAGACAGAGAAGCTGTCAGAACTTCATTAGGTACCTTTCACTTGGTAGGGTTTTTGCTAAACATTTAATTTATAAGGGAATTTTACTTACTGAAGGCCACCCTCAACAGGACCTCAATAATAAACCTACAGATGCAAAAGCCTGAAAAGAAAGAAAGGATTTATGATATGACACACTTTGAATTCAAAGAGTAAACACGTAAATCTTTTGATGGCTGCCTGTGGTGGGATTTGCATTATTTCACTTCCTAATTATCTTGCCAATCATATAGGAACACAAGTTTCCTCTGGAGCTTGATATCCTTAGGCAATCAGGTTAATGAAGAAGTATTTGGTCATGTGAAGCCACTGTAATTGAAAAAAAAAAAAAAGAAAATCTCTACCACTAAAAGGTCTTTTGAGTAGATCCTGTAAAGCAGGAGGCAGAAGGCTATGGGTGAAGCTGTGGCTTAAGCCATGTGATGTTATCAGGGAAAATACAGGTGCTGAAAGTCCTGAAGATGCAGAAACATCTTGGGGTGGGAGCTGGGAGGAGCAGTATTTAAAATAATCAATTATAAGCATGGTAAGGAGCACGAAGAGAAGGTTGGGAAACTGGGATACCACAATTCTGCATCTTGCCTTTTGAGAGGTTTAGGGTTTTCTCAGGGACCCGTTCCATGGCTAAACAGAAGTAACAGTATTGTCCTCCTCCATAAGTATCAAGAGGAACATCAAGAGCTGGGGGTGTTCAGCCTGGAGGAGGCTCAGAGGTGACCTCAGCACTGTCTGGAACTGCCTGAAGGGAAGTTCTGGCCAGGTGGGGGTTGGTCTCTTCTCCCAGGCACTCAGCAATAGGACAAGGGGGCACGATGGGCTCAAGCTCTGCCAGGGGAAATTGAAGTTGGAGAGCAGAAAGAAATTCTTTGCAGAGAGAGTGCTCAGGCATTGGAATGGGCTGCCCAGAGAGGGGGTGGATTCCCCATCCCTGGAGGTTTTTCAACTGAGCTTGGCCGTGGCACTGAGTGCCATGATCTGGTAAAGGGACTGGAGCTGGACCAAGGGTTGGACTTGATGATCTCAGAGGTCTTTTCCAACCCAATTGATTCAGTGATTCTGTGATAACTGAAGATCTGGGTGTTTTTTATTCCAATAAAAGGCTACATGATTCTCACAGCTACCTTCTGCATAGCACTTTCAAATCCCTCCCTCATGCCTTCCATTTCCATTTTTGCTGACATGGTCCACACTTCCACTTAATTCATGTATATACAGGGGAACAAATTTACATGGGGAAAAAAGTTTTATAGCGAATAAAGGGAGGGTCAGAGGACCAAGTAAACAAAGGAAAGTGAAAAGACTTTTTTTTCTTTGTATAGTCTGAACAGTTTTACCTTGTCCTTGAACTTTAAGACAAAGGTAGAAAACAATACATTCAAACAAAGTGCCAATTTCCAACTGCCTCACCAAATGAGATCTCAGCAGCAGATCTCCTAATGATTGTTAAGTGAGAAAGGCTGCCAGTTCCTTATATAAAACATAATCATCCAGTGATGCCCTGCACTGAAAAGAGCCAGCAAGTATCCCAGGTTCTTCTACTGATAGGATAATACAAACACACATGGGTGCTGTAAGTCTGTTCCTGCTGGTGAATCACAAAAGGCATTTCTGTGCCTGTTTGAAATCCTTAAGCTGTATCAGCATATGAAAATGCCACAGATTTTCAGCTTCCTTTGCACATCAGGAGTACCCTTGTTATAGATATTAAGGTACATTTCTGAAGCCCAGGCCTGGCTGTAGTTGTTTGCACTGAGACTTCAGAGCCTGATTTTCAGAGATGAGACTTCCAAGAGCTCCCAGTGAGGCCTATAAGAGGTGCTGGCTCTTCTATATTCAGCTTTTCCAAGGAAGCCAAAGAGTAGATGCCCTCAGCACACAGTCAGAAGGGAAGTTGGTGGTGGTTTGAGAGTTTTGGGTATTTCTTATTTGTTTGAGTCTCTTAAAGCACAATTATAAGCTGAAAAAGCAGAAAACTAGAAATTATTGTTTCTCCTGTTTTTAGAAAAGTGAATATTCCTGTAATTTCAAACCAGTCATTTCATGCAATTAACACATGATAAAATGCTATGATTAATGCTACAATTAATGCTGCCAAAATGAGCCTAAATGTCAGTATTTTAATGGTGCTTGCTGAGTTCATGTAAAGCCACACACAGGGGCTCAGTCCTCATTGGATGTAAAACAGTAATAAACTTGGCCTTCAGTAATTTACCACCATTGCCCTAAAAAGCTATAAATAAATTGGGACATCTTGATGGCCAAGACCACGTCAACAGACAGAACCTGCAACATCCATCACTCTGAGGAACACTGACGAGAGCTCACTGTGCCACCGCCCCGAGCACTCCACTGGCCATTCCCTTGAAAACAAATCTACTTCAAAGCCATTTATCTTTAAAAGCCCTTAACAAATTAGGAAGCATCTATCTCCTGGACTGTCTGCCCATCCATTTTTCACAAAGATAATTAGCACCCTGACCCAGCCATTAATGACACTGTGCTCTGTTTGGACTAACGAGAAAGAGGATTCCATAAGCAAGAACTCAGCAGCAAAAATAACCTCTCCCCATGTACCGATATTTCCACTGAAGAAGCTTTTGTGGACCTTTTGCTAAAGGTCCACAGAAAAGGTCCATCAAGTTTGTCCCTTGCATAGTTTCTTCCATTTTCAGCATAACTTTCATGATGTACTTCTGCAGCTTTTGCAGACTGAGCAAATTCAACCACGTGCAGCACAAGCAGAAAAGAAAAACTCTCCAGTCTATTCTTGATGTTTACAACAACACAGAGAACAAATGGAGCCAAATCCCACAGTCAAAGTCCTCCTGTAGACAAATTAGCCACACAGTAAGTCCTTATTTCTACAGGACAGGAGGACGACTATAGGAAAATTTTACTTGTGTTTATGGAACCAAATTTGTTCCCTCTCTTGTTTTATTATTGGCTGCTTATAAACCCTGCAGTTCCACAGCCATAAGTGACAGATGTATTAACAGATGCACAACTACAGCAACAGGCAATTATATGCAAAAATGTAGTTTAAAAAGTCTTTCAGGAGACTTGGAAAATTCCTGCTCTTTGGATAAAGCTGGATCATTTTTAATCCTGCTGGAAACACAGAGAACCCTTTCCTTGTTTTCCTAGGTTACAAATCAACCAACCAACAATCTCTACACATGTTTCTACAAGGATCATCAGTGAATAACTTCAACCTTTCTGAAAACATCTTCTCTTCCAACTTTCATTCAGCTGCACTTCTTGGATGAAGCTTTTCTTAAGGTTGCTTAGAAATGACTTTCATCAAAGGTGTTGTGACTGTCCCTGACAGACTATGCAATGCCTTTTTACCCCATTGTAACTCACTCAGAAGATTCCAATACAATGTAGAGCACAGTTCTGCTATCTTAACAGCCTTCTTAGCTTCTCCCTGTCGTATTATACTCACCCAGCTATTCTATAAATAATATCCCATGTATTTTGTCTTGATTTTCCCTAGTCACGTGCCAGTCTTCAGGGAGTATGTCTGTCACAAAACATATGCAAAAGGCATATATATTTTTAAAGACAACCTTTTCTCTGGTAGCAAATAAAATAATATATGACACTTCTTTGATTCCTTTCAATAACATCACTGGGAGTTATCCCAAATACTGTGAGATTCTTGGCTATTCAATTTTCCAAGGGGGAAAAAAAGCTTTTAATGCTTCCAACAAGGGGGTCTTGGGTGAAGATCCTCACTATTCCCTGTCTTTGAAATTATATATAAGGGTGATACTCAGTGAGGGGATCTCCTGTGCTAAGAGGTAGTGTGGGGGCAGAGCTGAAAGCTGGAAGATGGTTTCATATAGTGTGGCCAGCAGGCCCAGGGCAGTGACCCTTCCCCTGGACTCTGCCTTGGGGAGGCCACACCTTGAGTGTTGTGTTCAGTTCTGGGCCCCTCAGGTCAGGAAAGAGATTGAGGGGCTGGAGCGGGGCCAGAGAAGAGCAACGAGGCTGGAGAAGGGACTGGAGCACAGGTGCTGTGGGGAGAGGCTGAGGGAGCTGGGGGTGTTTAGCCTGGAGAAGAAGAGGCTCAGAGGTGACCTCAGCACTGTCTGGAACTGCTTGAAGGGAAGTTCTGGCCAGGTGGGGGTTGGTCTCTTCTCCCAGGCACTCAGCAATAGGACAAGGGGGCACGATGGGCTCAAGCTCTGCCAGGGGAAATTGAAGTTGGAGATGGGAAAAAACTTCTTTGCAGAGAGAGTGCTCAGGCATTGGAATGGGCTGCCCAGAGAGGGGGTGGATTCCCCATCCCTGGAGGTTTTTAACCTGAGCTTGGCCGTGGCACTGAGTGCCATGATCTGGTAAAGGGAGTGGAGTTGGACCAAGGGTTGGACTGGATGATCTTGGAGGTCTTTTCCAACTCAATCCATTCTATGATTCTATGATTCAGTCTCCAGAAGACTTTTGTACTGATAGAAACACATCTAGATACCCAAGATACCAACCAAGATCCACTGAAAACATACTGCAGGTACACATATTCCTAATCACACAGGTGGGAGCCCAAATGTAAAACAGAGGGGAAAACACTGAATGTTCTCACTGAAAATTTCTTCCTGCTCTCACATCAATCTCCTGACATTAAAAACAAACAAAAAACCTTAAACCAAACCAAACAGATTTTGTTTTCAATATCATATTCAGGAAATTCCTACCCCTCAGATTCACTTTTTAAATGAACAGTCACTGCTTACTTAAATGTCAGAGTATGTGGGAAGGGACAAGGCACTTTTACACAGTTCCAAAACTGCCTGGAGAGACAGCAGAGCCACAGGCTGAGGCAGCCTTTGTTTGGCAGTCGAAGTTTCTTCTGCTGCAGAAGAATTAACATTGAAAATGTGATTCTAAGAAGTCCACCTAAGTTATACTTAGTGGGAGCCTGTGGTAATAAACCCTAAAAAAGCAGTTCATAAAACCAGTGAACATAACGAGGTAATGTTCGTGCAGAACTACAGGGACGAGAGACAAGGCTGTTGCTACAGATCACCAGAGCAAAATTACTGCAGTAATTGGGCATTTTAAAACTAAAATAAAGGAGTTTGGAGGGTCAGCACCAAATCTACACCCTTTTCTGCCAAGTAAGCACTTGCACCCAAGCGTTAAGTCCAAAACTGATGCTCTGGGAAGAGCTACTTACCAGTTTATTTATTCACAGACTATTCTGAGCTAGAAGGGACCCACAAGGATCATCGAGTCCAACTCTTAAGTCAATGGCACACACAGGGGATTGAACCCATGAATTACTACCCATGGCAATATTACAACCAAGTTTTAACCAATTGAGCTAATCCCAGGGTCTATATTTAAATGGACCATTTCATTCAGGGCTTTCTTTCTTCCCAAACACACTCAAATGCAACAGTGTCCCCACCAGAAATTAAATAAATGATTGATTACACACAAACAGAGGAGAAATGGCTCCATCAGACTAAGGAGAATCCCCCGGTTCCTGAAAGGGTTTCTTCAGTGTGGTTGCTTTCTGGTTTTTGGCCATGCAAACACAGCACCTGTAGTTTCCTACAGGTCAGGAATTGCTACACAGATACAATTCCTAACAGGGAATTTACTTGCTGGTGTGGCAATTCTTGAAAGTTGCCTTCTGCCTCACAAGAGATGGTTCTGGTTTTATCAATAATGTCTTTGGCTGTGAGGGCTGTAAGATCCACATTAGCAAGCAGCACGGTACAACAAAATCAGGTCTGATATTCACACTACACAAGTTTTGGGAAGAAAGGGAGGGAGAGAGGCTGCTGCAGGTTAAGGCCAGTCTGGTTCTGTAGACTGAGTCTCATTAGCTGTAGAAGAGCATTAGGTGTGCTCCTGGACCACAGTTTAATTTCATCCAAAAGGAAATTCGCTCACATAGTCCAAAGCCACTCTGCAATGTAAAGCAAACCCCAGTAAATGTAAAGCAAACCCCAGTAAATGTAAAGCAAACCCCAGTAAACAGGCAGGAGCTTGCTTCACAATCATATTCTCGTTCCAAAATAAAATGCTAATGTAAATATGCCAATAGTCACATGGCTTTCGGCTTATCAATTTTTAATTTTCATTTTTTAAACAATGTCTTTACCAAACTGAGATGACTAATGCCCCAAGATCAGCTTAATTTAAATGGTATTTTTGCAATCTTATAATCATCAATATTTGGCTACAGCTTCAGATTGTTACACTAAAGAGACAGACTGGCACTTCCAACTCTCATAGAGGGAAGATGTGGGGGGTGTTAACCCAAAACTTGAGCTTATTTGCTTTATAAATTTCTGAAAAAGCACTTAAGATCAAATCCCAAGATGTTACTTTTTAAGGTTCTCTTTCAGGCTAAAACCTCACTTCGTACAGAACAAATGGTGCACCCAATACCAAACCACTCCTCATTCTGCTCTTCTCTTTCTTGAGCCAGAGTTTCCCCAGCAGTGCTTCCCTTCCTCAGGAAACCCAACGCTCTGCTGTCACACCAAGGGATATAAAAAGGGTCATTTCAAACTCATGCAGACCAAATCAACACTGAAATAGAAATGCTTCACATTTAAAATGTTTCACAACTCCTGCAGAACTGCTTTGAACGTGCAAAAACTTCCAGTCAGTAAAAGCCACTTCCTCCATCTGCGCTCTTGCTAACAAGGTGGTTGTCAGCTTTAATTCAGAGAAACAGTTAAGCCAGGACTATTATATTAATTATAACCCCTACTTATAAAACATTGGGTAGCTGCATTTTACCACTCTGAATCCCAAGCCTCCAAACAAGCCATTTAATTTGCCTCATAAGAGTGACAACTCGAATAATAAACCAGCACAAATTATGCAAAAGGATCACAGACCTTACAAACATGTTCTCAGACTTATTGAATGAATAAATCAAAAATGCATACCCAACTGATTCTGGTGCAAGGGCAGTGTTATCCCTGTCAATGCATTTTAGTGTTAATTTTTTCATGTAAATTCTATTGATTTTTTAAATATTTCACAGCTCTTAATTCTCCAGGCAAATTCCAGCAAGCAGAGCAGGAAGAAAAGGGAATTTGTGCAAACAGTCTTATTGAAAACTGCAGTGTGTTCCTCTCTGGAGAGCCCTCTCCAAGAATTTATGGGGATGAATTCAGACCAGCTAATTGAACACAGTAAGTCCCAAACACGGACACACACACGGGATAACCCACCCACATCACCCACTGCTGCTCCTGGAAAGTGCTATGCCTTGCAATGAGATTCAGCAATTAATTCTGGTGCTTCTCTGGAGAATGTCAGAGCTGAATTTCTCATCCCAGGGTGTGTGGGACACTTCTCATACCAACTCCTACAGGCTACAGCTGCATTGCTGAGTGCCTGGGACTTCTGCTCTTTACAGGTCAATACCTCAGTCTGGACAAGCAGAGTAAGATCACACAGTTCCAACATCCAGTGGTCAGTCTTTGGTTTTAGATAAATTGTCCAGCATCACTAACAAACTTCATGACAGGACTCAACTCTCTCTCTCTTGGGCCACATTCAACAGCTGAATCATGAGAACTGGCTATTAAAATAGAAATCCCAACAGTCACCCTTCTTACTATTACATACATGGGAAGGATGCTTGTGCCCCATGATCAGCTCTTATTATCACTATCAGCCAGTCCCTCTGGGGAGGCAGCAAGGCACATACACCTGTTTTGTCAGGCTCTTCAGAGACACTGCCAGAGGCACCACCTGCGCTGCAAGCCTTGGCCTTGGTTCATCAGGGATGTGGCCAGACCATACACTCATCACTCTGCTTTGTGCAAACAGGACTTGCATTTCAACCTGAGCACCACAAAGGTCAGAATTAGCTGGAAACAGCAGGCGGTTTTTTGAGTGGAGATTTAACTCTCTCAGTTTCCAAGACTGGACCCAAATTGTCCAGCCACAAAAGAAAAAAAAAAAGAGAGATATTTCTGACACAGGCACAGACAATTAAGGATCTAGAAGATTATTCAGATATTCTTCATCCTGTGGCATGGAAAAAACAGCCAAGTGAGGCTGAAGAGATGAATAGGAAGTAGAATAGCAGGAGGAGGGACAATTTTCTGCAGAATGGGAAGTCTGGTCTCCAAGGCTCCAGAATCTGTCACAACTTTCATACTCCAGGATAACCTTTAAAAGTGCACGAATTTCACTGCAACTACTTTGTAAAAAATATTAAATATATTGCTTCATTATTCACAGGCAAGTTGTCATCTGAAACAGAGCCCATTTTACACTTCTAAGTCTGATACCAACTGGAAGCCCTTAAGAGACAAGAATTAAACATACAGGCTTGCTATAGAAGTATCGATAGTGCTGTGGTAAATTTGAATTAATAAAATATCTAAGCATGGAGCATGAGGATTGGAGTGTAAATCTACATCAAAACAAAAAGGAAAGTGAATCTGGAGAAAAAAAATCTGTGAAATTCCCATTTTATCTCAAGGCTGAAAAATAAACACAAAATACTAGAAAACATTCATTAGCTTCTTGTCCTAACCTTTTCTTTTTCTTCAAAAGATATCAGAATAACTTCACTTTCCAAAAACTTTAGGAATCACTGACTGACCTCTTCAATAACATCCAAACCACCATTACTATTCAAGGAAGTTCCAAGCTTAAAAGAAAACCCAAGGCAGTTGCTCCCCTTGTAGCTGGGTAATCGCCAGGTCTAACACACTGCCCTCCTCGCATTTTAAAAAACACAGCGTGGCACTGTGTGACTCCATCCTGCTAACCATCCCTGGGATCTGGGATGTCTGTGCTTCCAAGGACAGGAGCAGCACACAAGGTCCCCCGGCATCGATACCATCAGCTCAAGAGCAAGGTGACTCCAAGGAATCCCAAGGCACAGATGGCAGGAGTCTCTCTGGGGAAATCTCTATAAAGCACAAAACCCTCAGCAAACAGGACAATGCCATCTTATTTCACCTCTCTGTGGCCAACACATACCTTGGGGCATTTTCTACAGGATTAACAAAATTTAATAGGTATCTAATGATGCACATTTCAAACTGCTGACCAGAGAGTGAGATCCATGGGAACACACGAGTGCCTGACTGCTCAGCATTTAAAACCACCAAGCACTCACTCCACTGACACTTCAGTTACTGGCACGGACATTTCTGATGCACATAAAAGTCTGATTTCTGTTTGCACTGAGATGCACCTTCAGTTTAAGAGGCTGACAGAACCTGATGCTTCCTCTGATGACAAAACACCACTCTTATCCACCAACTACACATTTCCCTACTGATCTCATTGGAAGGACATGTTTGAAGCAGCTGTTTCAGGGAGTACTTGTTGGATACAAGTCCAGTCTCAGCCCCCTCCATTTAAACACTGGGAAGGAGCTACATCTTTTATCAGCACAGAATTAATAATCAGAGCACTCCCTCAGGAGGCTGATGACCCACGTTCACATTCCCTCTCTGTCAGAGGGAATTTACATCAAAATTTAGTCAAGACAGCACTCTCCTCCCCAGACAGGACTTTATTTTCAGGGAAGCAGATTCTTCCCTCCCTGCTCAAAAATTAGCTATATTAATGGAATTATTTTCATAAAACAGTTAAACAGGAGGAAACTGAAGTCCAATTCTGCAGTGTACTGACCTGAAGAGAGGTTGTACTCCAACATTTACTTACTCAAACCTCTTTGAATAAACCCTTCAATTACTTCACCATGGTATTACAGGAACATTATATCCACTCCTGCCTCCTTCCTAATGCATTACATGCTTTCAGAGGAAAGTGTACCCTCTGGTTTTGTAGGATATTCTGCAGGCAGGAAGAATGGTTCTCTCACTATCTGAAGTCACAAAAGGAGGGAATAACTTCCTCCATCACAGCCTAAGACGTCCAAATCCAACAGAGCAGGATTTTAGATGCTCCACTCTTCCCACTGCTCATCAAATCCCCACTGACAAGCTCCTCCTTAGCACACTTATTCTGATGGATTGAAGTCTTTGCACACAACTTCTCGCTCTGCCCTGTATGTGCAGCCAAACTACCCCACTCAGGACCAGTCCTGGCTAAAAGTCATGTGCTTTTGCTCAACAGCCCATGTGGAACTCCAATATAATGTTGTGAGGGAAAACAGACATGTCCCATTTTTAGAAAAAGGAAAATAGGCATTATGTGGTTACAGGAAGATCACACTCCTATTCAGCAAACAAGCCAATATGGAAAAACAAAAAGTTCTTTTCTGTTTCTTGGCCTGGCCTTATAAGAACCACTACAAATCAGAGATGGCTTCTGGCCAAACTCTAGTTTGGATAATTTACAGACTTCTCTTTCCCTATTTCCCTTCAGCCACCCCAATGAAATACACTATTTTTTACTGTCCTGAACTCATGTACTAATTAAGCACTTAGTTAACCACACAGAGCATTTAACCAGCCTGCCACGGACTTTGGAACTGGTTGGCTTTCATATTGGGAAGGTTCACTGAGTTTAAAAAAAGTTGAGTAAATTGTGAGTGACCTCTGCAACCACCAATTCTTTACTCCTCAAATATAATGGGTGAGAGTAATGAGTAAAATCATCGACTCCCAGTGGGTTCTGCAACACCTCTTTGGGTTCAGTGCCAGAGAGGACATTCCTGCCCACACCACCTTGTCAGCCTTGGTCTTTTCCTAAAGCAGAGTCCTCTGTGCTTTGAAGGGATCTGACACAGGGAGCAGAGTGCCATCCAGAAGGTTCAGAAGGGCAAAAGGGACTCTCATGGTGGGCAGAACAACAGCCCCCAAAGCAGTGGTGGCAGCGGGAGGGTGTTCAGGGCTCTGCAGTCAGAGTCTGGTAAGAGCAATGAGGAGGGGAACTCTTCTATTGTAATAATGAGAATTCTTTAATCAGATATAGGAAGGAGAGGCACTGGTGCTGATTTTCCAACCTTCCCAAACACTTTCACTTCTAAAGTTGTCTTCTGTTTTCATGAGCTTGATTGCATTATTTCTGGAGTTGATTTTTTTACCCAGTGAAGGCAGCTCAGCTCTGCTACCTGTTTTAGGACATTCTATAACTTTACATCCATCACTGGCTTCTTTTTTAACATAACAGTTTTAAGACCTACTTCTATGTATTTTATAAACAGATAAATCTACACTTTGAGAAAACAAGGTAAAATAAACAAAAAGAAAGATAAAACCCACAAAGGCAATGAAAATTGCATTACATTATCGGTCAGGTATAGAATTTTTATGTAACCTGGATGAAGTTCCTCTTCAGATTTTATTCTGTAATATGTCATTGTGTTGCATCTGGCAGAAAAATAAGACCTAAAAATCGAAGTTCTGTGGACTGAATAGCTCCAATAAGCTTACTAAAATCAGAGACTGCCCAACACCTCTGCCTTGGAATAAAACTATTGGGTGATAAAGAAACAAAGAGAGAACACTACCAGAATATTGATGCTTCTTCCAGAGGTAAGAAAAAAATAATTAATATTGAAAATTTTGAACTGAGAACTGTTCAATCTTCATATAACTTTTAAAATGACTGAAAAAAAGCCTCTTGCAAGTAAATGGTCTGAAAGCTTTATTGGGATCACTGTAGTCAGGGAGAACAGGACACCACGTGCAACAAATACAGGCTCACAAAAAAATGAGGCCATGCCTGTGAGTAGCCTATTTACTCAAGCACACCATCCAAATCCTTGTGACAAACTGTTCCCATAGGATACCTGTCACACCAGTGAAGTTTGGTGGGTTTAGTCGCTGCACCAAGTCTGTGATAACCACTTTTATTACAAGCCACTTGTGCTTGTTTATGGTGCCTTGTTCTGACACGCTGCAGGTGATGTATAATTAAAGGCAACTGCTATTTTCTTCCTTTCCCCTCAATACAGCAAAGCCTGTAAACAAAGACAAGCTCTGGGACCATTAAGAGAGGCCCTTGTTTGCAGACTGTCTTTCCAACCAGCTACTTCAATTTCCATTCTAAAACTGTCAAGCTTAATTAAGAGTTATGGGGCAGAACCATTTCAGAGCCATAAATCCACACAGCAGAAAAGTAATGTGGCTGCCTTAGTGAGCATCTCTCTTTAAATAAGCAATATCTCTTACTGAGCCCTAATTTAGGTTCCTTACACACAACTTTGCAATGTAAATAACTTTATTGCCTCTCCTGCAGCGAATAAAAAGACCATCATAAAATAATTTCACCCTGATGTCTTTTATTTGACTATTTAAAGTGGACCTCAATGCATATTCCAGTGCTTACACTGCTCTTCCATCCAAATTCACCACAGCTTTATGTGATCCTCAGAAATGTCTGCAGAGAACTGCCTTTCTCTACAGCTTCTTTTAATATTTGTTTTCTCTACAGTCTCTCACAATGGAATTTTGCCATTTTCAGTGTTTAAAAAGTCCCATGTACAGTCTCACCATGGGGTTTCGTATATTTAAAGTGATTTTCTGGACTTCACAGAAAAGGAGTTACCCTTGAAAACGCAAATCCTAAAGGCTTAAACCAGAAGGGTGATTAAAATCATATCATGTGTATTAATATTTCTTAATACAATGATTTTTGCAGTGTAATTGCATGAAGAAACCTTTGGCTTTCTTCATCTTCTTCAGGGACTACCAGATCAGTTCAATTTATAGAACTGTAGATCATCTGATAGTCAGTCTACACACACCCCCTTAAAGCAAAAGTTTCCTTAAAAACCTAAATGGTTTCTATCCTGACAAGCACTTTTTTATGTGTTCAACCACACTAGGGCTAACTTATAGAGGAAATGATGTCTGTATATCTAAAAGCATAATTTATGCAGACTAAACATTCTGTAACAGACTTTTATCAGCTGTTTATCAGATCCAGGGAGGCTCAGAAAACACACCCAGCAAGTTAATACATTCTGGGAGAAGATACTAAGAAAAGGAACTACATCTCTCTCTTCTTCATTACCCTACGTGGAAAATGGAGTTGTTAATAATAATAATGCTTTGAACTTAAACTTCCATTTGTAGATTTGAAATCACTTTACAAAGGTGCATAAGCATTATTATTCTCATTTCACAGTTGGCCTCACTAAGTACAGGGATTTGTAGCAATTTGTATGAGAAGCAGCATTCTCTAGTGAATAAGTTAAGAGCCTGAAATTATCTCCCCAGGGTTTTCTTCCCAGCTGAGCTGTAAAACTTCAGACTCCACCGTGGCCAAACCAGGCCATGTGAAATTGGGAGGTTTCTGCATGGGAGCAGCAGCACAGGCCAAAAACTCAGCACACAGAGATGAATTTCTGCCTTACATTGATCTAGGGGCTCAAACCCACCTTTCTGGACCCCTGGGGAGACGGTCATCACAGAGGTCAAGTAAGTGAAATGGCATCTTCTTGGAAGAAAAAAGGAAATAATAAGATGGAGTGCAGTGGACAGCCTGGAGTTTGACCAGAACAACTCCTTAATCACCCTCATCTCATGTTTTACTCCTCTCTTGCTGACAAAAGACCCCAATTTCCCATAATATTTCTCTTACTCCATATAATTCCTTCCTCCTGTACATGGCAACAACCTCACCTATGGATTCTACATTTTGTCATGGAAAGCATTTCTCTC
The DNA here is from genome assembly GCA_021164005.1 of Willisornis vidua nigrigula. Classification (NCBI taxonomy): domain Eukaryota; kingdom Metazoa; phylum Chordata; class Aves; order Passeriformes; family Thamnophilidae; genus Willisornis; species Willisornis vidua. The sequence goes on from JAJPCS010000340.1 coordinate 264,419, forward strand.
TGCCAAGTCCAAGGATTCAGCAAAATACTGAGTACATCTTCTCTGCTAACTGAAATAATTGTAATACTTTTTATTCTCAAATATCACTTGGTCACTTAGGTTTAACTTCAACCAACATTTCCAATTTCACACCAGATTAGTGTCCAGAAATGAGGAAGCAGCACTGCATTTTTCTTTTTCAGAATTATGGGGGTGACAAAAACCAGGCCTATAAGGTTAACATGTAGGAAAAAAATATTTTCTAAGTTGTAACCTTAAAACTATTATCTATTCCCCAAAAAGCTGCTCAGTTTCAGGGTCAGGCCCACAAAGTCAAAAGAATCTTCATCAGCTTCAAAACTACTCCAGTTTTTTCCCCCAAATATCAGTTGGCCAAGCAAGGGTACCAACAGAGCCACAGTTAGAAGATGAAGTCAAAAAAAGAGCTTGCAGACTTTTAAATAAACAGATCTTAAGTATTTGCAGAACTGTTATTGCTAAAAAATTGCAATAGTTGCCACAGAAATCAATCTGTATATGTAAAAAGTGTAAGGACAACCAACTTTGTACACAAAGGAGAAAAGCATAAACAAAAAAGAAACAAAAATAAAAATGTTAAATATTTCTAATTCAGTAGTAGTTTAGTACATTTTATACAGAATATAAAAAGGACAGATCAAACTACTTTTCCAAGCTCATTCTGTCAGATAAAGAAGGTGCCAAGTGAAGTTATAATAATTCAAGCTTTTGCTACAGAGACTGACACCCCTGAAAAATTTTGTAATTCATAAGCAAGTGGTCAAGAGGACTATTAAATATTTTAAATTTAAGAAGATAATACTTCTTTTTCATTCCTTTACACTCCTTGTAACCACAGAAATGCCCGTTCAAATTGATCAGAAAAATACCCCAGCTGGTTCTGCATGTGAATAGAAATAAATGTTTAACCATCAGGACGAATGTAAAGGAAGCAGAAGTCAAAGGAGAAAAATAAAGATGAGAGCATAAAAACATTCCTGCACATCCACACGTGCACAGCCCCACAGGAAGGCCTGTTTGCCATATGGGACCACTGCTCTGTATTTAGCTGATGGACTAAGCACCAACAAATTAAAAAAAAGGAAAAAGCTGAATATCACTTTCCTAATAAAATAATTCAAGGATTTGAAATAGAAAAGCCTTTCTAATGAAAAAACAAATGGCATTTAAAACGTAATATCCATCAGGTCTAATAAAAAAGTCAATGCTTTTATTTAAAGACAAGAAACTTCCTTTAATAATCACAGACACTGCTATGCAGTACAGTGAGTCCTACTCATGGCAGTCTGGCCCTGGCAACAGGAGCAGCACTGATGGAAGAACACACATTGTGCTAGAAGCAAAATCATCAACAGCAGAAGAAACTGAGGGGCCATTAACTTTTTCTTTTAAGAAGACTTTTAAAAACATTAACAAGTGTAAACACACTGAGCGCTACTGATGTCAAATAAAACGACCTCCAGGGACCCTTATTAACTAAAGAAAAGGGTTACAAAGTTTAGGGCCACTTTCCACGTGGCATTTGCTGCCTGGGCCATCACCAGAGTGCCTTGTGGGCACTTGGGAAGCACTGGGATGAACTCAGACTGACAGCCAGGCCTGGGGAAACAGCCCCAGAACCAGCCAGATATTTCACTGGCACCATCACGGAGTGCCAACCCCAAACTTAGTGGGCACAGTCCCCACGATTCCCAGGGACGGCCACAGTGCCCACCTGACTTCCCCACGATTCCCAGGGACGGCCACAGTGCCCACCTGACTTCCCCACGATTCCCAGGGATTGCCACATGACTTCCTAAGTCTGAACCTCCTGGGGAGATCCCAAACCTACCACTGGAAGTTGTGTGTCAGTTTTCCAAAGAGGGCCATCATCTCACCCCATGTGCCAACAGAGAAAGTCTGTGCCACCAACTTTCCTCCACCCTTGGGCCACTCTTCCTGACACACAGTAAAAGAAAGGGCTGTTTTGAGCATTAGAGAAAAATCAGTCACAGAAAATCTGGATATGAAGTGTGAACACAAGTGTTTCACTTTCAGTGAGGCAAAAAGAAGTTAAAGTCTCACCAAAGTAGCTTTTATGTTGCAGTCCCTCTTCCAGCTTCTCCTTGACCCCCAGTATGTTGATTTTTAGGTTTACCCTATCCCTAAATTCCCTCCTGTGCTATTACCTCCAGTTTTATTACCCTAAACTCACTGAAATAATCAATACCAACAAGAGTGTTCACACACTGGTTACCTTCAATAGCTGCATTAATACAAAGCCCTTTTTTTCAGTCTCCCTAAATATTGCTGGTTTAAAAGATACATTGAATTCTTATATCTTATATATTCTAAGAGCATGCCTTCCCTTACTCCCTTTTTTACTATAATGATGCTCAGATCAAACAGGTCAGCAACACCTCAGTTTTTTTCATTTTCCAGAGGGAAGATAATGGTTTGGATGGATGTGCCCTATCAACTGTAGGATGCAATTTAATGAAGAAAGTTTCACACCTGTAGTTTTAACAATCAATGAAGTTTCAATGATTAAAAAAACCAACCAAAACCAACAAAACAGCAGAGTGCAGATGAAGGTTTACTTCCAGCTCTCTGTTCCTTAGAAAGCTAAAATCACCACCATATACAATACAATAAAACTACATATGGTGCTTGCCCTGCAAAAAACTTCTTGCTGAGGCTTTCTGCTTGTTTCTCTTTTTTTAATAAGTGCAAACCTGTGCTTCTCACAGCATTTTGAAATTCAAATGACAATTCAGTGGACTGCTAAGTATACCTCTATAGATACACAAATGAATAGTTCCTTCTAATTACCTTACTTCTGTGATGTGGGATGCGAGAAAAAAAAGAAATCACATAATTTCAGCATTAAAAAAGTGATTAAGATGCCCCATTTGGCACCAAATGCTATCAACATAAAAAGAAACGAAGAAACCTGAAATGTGTTTCCACTTTTTGAATACCCAGTTTGAACCTAAAAGCCATGAATTTCAAAACAACGTGGAACTGAACTGAGTAAATATCCAAACATTTTTGAGTGACAACACCAAAACTGTTTATAATGTGGTACGACCTCCAAAAATTGAAAAGCACTAACACTACAATTAATAATTTTCCAAAGCTCTGATGCTTTTTTAGCTACACCTGCAAACCAGGGATACACAGAGGCCACAGAAATGTGATGCTGTCTAAAAGAGGGAGTGTCTAGAAGAGCGAGGCTGCACAGGGGATCAGGCTGAGTGAGGTAAAGGAATGCAACACAAAAGGGTCTGACCTTCCAAATGAGCAGATCAGGTGTTTTTTGGGTGTGGCAACATTTCATCTGCTTTGCATCTTCAAACCAAACCCCACCAAACACAACCCAAACCAGCCACTAAATTAACTAAATGCACAACAGCACTAAGATCACCTGGCTGAGATGGCTGTTCATACACAAGAAAGTTTGTATTTGGGCTGGATACCTGTCCTGGCTTTCCAGGACCTTTTCTAGGTCCCTAATGAACACCAGCCAAGCTGCAGCACTTCCCACCTCAGTGATCAGCAGCATCCCTGAGGTGCCACCTCAGACAAGGCTACCCCAGTCACCCTTGGGCATCCCTTCTGCCCTCCAGCCACCAACCCTGTGGCACAGTGGTGACAGTGGGGAGGAATAGAAGCCAACCTGCCCCTATTCCAACATCTCCCCCAACATGTGGAATTGGCTGGAGCTCTCCTGTGCCTTCAGCAGCATTTGTTCCACATGGTTCAGGCTCTCTCCTTCCAGATGCCTGTCCCTTCTCCAGTCAAGTGTTCCCCAACCCTGGAGACAGCCCTGCAGAGCAGAGCCCCGGCACCATCGGCTCACCCTGCCCCAGCTGCCTCCAACACCACCCAGTCAGCAGTTTGGACTCCTGAAAATGCAGCACTGGCATGAAGGCTGTGACTGGAAGGGGCAGCAGGCAGGAATTCAGGATACAGAACAAAGAAGACAAGCAATTTCACATGGGTCCTGATGGCAGAGATGACAAGAGGGATATCAGAGGGAGAAGGGACTGGAGCACAAGTGCTGTGGGGAGAGGCTGAGGGAGCTGGGGGTGTTTAGCCTGGAGAAGAGGAGGCTCAGAGGTGACCTCAGCACTGTCTGGAACTGCCTGAAGGGAAGTTCTGGCCAGGTGGGGGTTGGTCTCTTCTCCCAGGCACTCAGCAATAGGACAAGGGGGCACGATGGGCTCAAGCTCTGCCAGGGGAAATTGAAGGTGGAGAGCAGAAAGAAATTCTTTCCGGAGAGAGTGCTCAGGGATTGGAATGGGCTGCCCAGAGAGGGGGTGGATTCCCCATCCCTGGAGGTTTTTCAACTGAGCTTGGCCATGGCACTGAGTGCCATGATCTGGTAAAGGGACTGGAGTTGGACCAAGGGTTGGACTTGATGATCTCAGAGATTTTTTTCCAACTCAATTGATTCTATGATTCTTTGCAAAGAATTGGGTATCTACAGACAAACAGCCTAACAACTCTCAGCAATAGTATGAGCTATTAGACAAATAAGAGCAGCCTACTCACATACAGTCAACATTAACAGACACATGGGTAAGTGATTTACAGTAGTTTGCTATTTGGAAGTGTCTGCAAGACAACATGAAATTCTGGTAATTAGATGCTGACTAACAGTAAGATACTGCAGAACTGTGGCAAGCAGGTTGATGGATATGAAGGCCTGTTCGTGCTCCTGCCAAGTGCACAGCAGTTTATTGCAGCTCACCATAGCAAAGTTTACCCTTTGCTAAGCAGATGTCAAGAAGAGAAAATAAAATGTTTGTTTGAGAGAGGAAGTGCAAAACCTGGCCTATGACCCACCTCCCATCCTGTTCCTAAACCACCTTCTAAGTCTGTACACCTCCAGCTCTTCATGAAGTTTGGTTTAGGGAATGCAGCAGCTCTTGGAGAGGCTTCTAGACAGAAATCTGGGTCCAGGTAACCCAGTTCACTGCTTGGGCTGAACACAATCTCCAGTTATGCAAAGGAGCAAGAGACAGATGTCAAGTCAACAAAACTAAAAAACCCCTTAGGAAACTGTAGTTGCAATTCCCTGTTTGTTTAATGGAGGTCCTTATTATCCTGTCTGTCAAAATATTATGGACATACTGTATATGTTTGAAAACATAAAAACAGCCCAAATGGAGAAACAATAAAACAGTATCTACTTACTAGCCTATGGTTTTGTATGTATACAACATGCCAATAAAAAAAAAATAAAGGCATTGACATGTCTTAAATAATGTTCTTACAAATGGGTAGAAATACTGTGGGCTTGTACAGAGCCAGAATGTGATAGAGAGAGATAAATGTGAGTTGTTGAGCTTTTCAGTGTGTGCAGCTTCTTTTAAGCTGAACTCTCCATCACACATGGATTTAATAAGTCTGATATTCCCGTGGAAATGTAATTTGATGTCTTTGGAAAACAACACTTCTCTATGACTTTAAATTATTCCCCATGGGGGACCGTTTTAGTGCAACGTGCTTTGTTTACCAGCTCTGCTGCTTCCAGCAACCTGCCTGAGAGATGCCAAAGATGAAGATGAGCTCTGTAATGCACATTTTTGGATGACTGAAGACAAAATTCTCTGCTTCTTGTCACAGCTTTCCAAATGATCATGATTCTTAAAGCATCCATTACTGTGTAGTAAGGCAATCTATATTTCTGTCAAATCCTGTTATTTACAATTTATGGAAAATAAAGATTAGAGAGATACTTCAATGAGCAGAACAACACACACGAGGAACACTTTCTGCTCTAATTTTTACTCTCCCCAATGACCTTGTTATCCATGTCCTTAAGTAACAGAGAGGTCATTAACAAGTCACCCACCTGGAAGCCGGAATGGTGATGGTACAATAAAGTATTTGGATATAAAAAATAAAAGCATTCCTGAATTATAGCAAAGGACAGCTCTTCAACAAGATAAACAATTAGTATATTTTTCTTCTTTCTTTGCACAGTCACTCTGTATTATTACAGGTTTTTAAGGAGCAGCTCTGAGCTCCATGGAGCTCAGTTTCACTGCAGTGGTGCTGCCCAAGAACAGGTGTTCTGGATTTAAAGAGCTGATTGCTAATTAGAGCTAATTGCCAAAAGGAGAGAGGAGAAGTGCAGACCAAGTCACTGAAACAAAGTGCCACTTGCCATATACTTTGAGTCACTCCAGCAACACAGACAGGTGTGAAACAAAAAGTAATTGAGCATTAAAAACAGTCCAGCCTTGAGGCTACCAAGATAAACTATGTCACACTTCTCAAGCAGTAGAAAGTTCTAAGAACAAGAAACAAAGCCAAAGTAAATCACTTCAACAGTGCATCTTAATCCTGCTGTTTCTAAAGAAATACCAAACAATCCTGACTCAGCCATATCCATAACTACTGTCAGTGCTCACCATTCTCAGGCCATATTCTTATTTTCCTCAGCAAGGGAATACTGAGCTTTGTGATGCAACCAAAAATCCATTTATCAGAAGAAAACAATTGTTAATAATATGATGATGACACATCTTCACAAACAAGAACATTTTTCTGCCACTTGTTTTTCCACTGAGAGTCCTGACTAAAACCAAACAAGCTTTCACACTTTTTTAACAAACTGCTGTGGTTTTCCTTAGTGTTTTAAGGTGTATTAAAGGTCAGGACTACTCTGGCTCGATGCAGGTGCACCAGCTGAAGTTTGGATGGTCAGCATTAGTCTGTAAAAATGGTTTATAATCATTTGCCATTTCAGACATGTGGAACTTGGCAAATGTGTAACATGTCAAAGACAAAGGCACAGACCACAAAGTCACCCTGCAAAGAGCTGCTCTGAAATAACATTTATGATGTGCCTGAGCTGCTCCTTTGTCAGTCCATGGCCAACACACAAACACTGGGGGAAGCTTTACACAACAGCTCCCAGATCTTTTGGAGGGAAAATCAGCTGGGAAGGTCCAACCAAGCTATACAGAAATAATCTCAAACCAGCCGTGTAACAACCAGAATCAAAGGAGAAACACTGGTGGTCTAGTTATCCCTGGGAGCATTTCCATTTAGGATTATAAATTGGCTGCAACAAGAACCACATTTTTCTCAAAATGCAGATCAATGCAGTTACACACACATGCAGATTTAGGGACATGAGGAATTTACTGGGCTGGCACCTGAAGTCCTGCTGACAAAGTGATTTATTTTTGACTGTAATATATATACACTGTACACTTGTCCACCACATCCCTACCCAAAGCAAGACTTTCAAGCCTGTTGTGTCCAAACAAAACACTGATTTTATTTTGCTTCCAGACCATTCCTGACTCACTCATGAACTACTTGTATTTATAAGCAAAAGTTGAGTCCAATAACCCTTCCCCATCACACACATAGAACTGAACTTCTATGACAAAGATAATTTGATGCCACTCCTGCCATCTGTAATTTATTAACCATTCCCAAATCCACTGTGGTCCTTCTTATTCCCTACAGTCCTCATGAATCTCTCTCCTATAAATCCTGGGAACTGTTACACATCTGGCCAACCAGTCTCTCTCCAGCAACAGGCTCTTCTGAGAACCAAGGAGGACTTGAAACCTTTCTCAGCCTTTCTCACTTCCCTAAAAACAGTGGCAAAATGAGATGCTGTTACTTTGAAGCAATGTTTGCAATCAAGGTTTGTCTCAAATTCTGCACCTGTGCATGATTTGCAAGAAGTATTTTTTTTACTTAAAACTGCTCATATCTCACCATTAAAAGATTATGCAAACATTTTTACAACTATTTTCCATATGCTTTTATTTAAAATTAAACAATTTAAAATTAGAGCTCATGCATTATTAACTGTGAATAAATAGACTCATCTGCCTTTTTTCAAGGGGAAGGTTTCTCCTGTTTTTCCATGGATCATGCTCCCCTCAGTTTCTTCACTTCACACAGGTTTTTCCTATAGCAAAGTAAAACTGGGCATAGAAATAATTCATGTCCCCAAAAATATGCCACATAACCCAACTGGAACACATGAAAGGAAAAACCAGAGGTAGCAAAAAGTTCCCTTGCACTGAAATAGGCTCTGGCACAGAACTTTTGTGAATTCATGTTCACCAGAATTGTTTCTACCTTCAAAGTCACCCCTCTCTGAACTGAAAGCTTGAATTTTAGTCACTGAACCCTATTGGTCTACAAACAGTTCACCCAAAAAAATCAGATGCCATTTTACACCATACACAACCTCCTGTTGTTTCTATTTGCCTTACAGAACATTATTTAGATAACACTTTCAAAACTGAGTTAGTTTTACTAAGACTGTAAAAGTGCCCTAAAAGTGTGTCCAAAGGGGTGTAAGTTCCATCACTAATACAGAAAATACACCTGAAACAGATTAGTTGAACAGAATTGTTATCTGCTTTCTGTACTGCAGAATAGACCTTTAATTTACAGAGAAAAAAAATGGGGAAAGTGGGAAAATTATAAAAAGAACCAGAGGCTGCTTTTTACATTTTAGTTGTAAAAATTGTATCATCAGAAAGGGATTTTTTTTTTAGGTCAAGCAACAAAAAACCTTCACTGATCAGCATTTCCCAGGATCCACAAGTTTTCTGAAGGAGCAATCATCCTTCTCATCAGAGGAATAATAAGCAACGTTTGCTAAACAATCCAAACAGCCCAGAAGGCTTCAAAAATGCCATTTTTTAATTCTGTCTGTAAACAGTATTTTCAAGCCCTACACCCAGAACTTTCTGGTGCCCAGTGATGGCACCAAAGGCTTTTGGCAACAACTGAAAGACATGAGGTTTCCTCCAAATACCAGGAAACACTTTTTCTCTGGGAGGAGACCAAGCACAGACACAGGTTGCCCAGGGAGGAGGTGACTTTGCCCTCCTTGGAGATGCTCCAGAGCCACCTGGAGACAGTCCTGGGCCTTTGGCTGGGGGTGGCCCTGAAGGAGCAGAGGGGTTGGACCACAGGACCCCCAGAGATCCTTTCTAGGCTCAACCCTTCCCTCCTGTGGTTCTGTGACATAAATGTCTTATCTACACTGGAAAATCAAAATTTTAAATGCAAAAAAGTAGTTTCTCTTCTGAAGGCAGAAAAGATATTTGCAAGAACAGCTGATGGGGGGTTATAAGAGACTGACAGTATAAATTGGAGTGTATGATTAAAAACTGGTGGTGTTACACTGTTCCATTCTGGTTGAACATCTGTTCTCTAGTTGGTTTACGGATTTTGTTCAATTGCCAACCAGAATGCAGAATGAAGAGAGTTTAAAAGATTGTTCTGAAGAAACAGCATGAACAGAGCCATGGCCAGCACATATCAGGAAATATTTATTTCATATATCACATTTGGGGAAATAGTCCACTCACAGAATAAACCAGCAAGTCCATGGACTACCAGAAAAGTGTAATTTTGATCTTAAAGTTTCAAAGTCGTTCTCCAGAGCAAAGAATCCCTGAGCTTGGTGCTAAATGCCATCAGTTTGGCAATATTTGGAAATCAGTCACAAAAGAATGTCAGTTTATTGACTCTGCAGTGTTAAGCACAGAATGTCATCTCTCCAGAATGAACCCAGAGCTACAGAAATTCAAAAATTAATACAAGTGTATTGCAAAGGAAGCTCATGGGGACTCTTTTTGTTTATTTTAAAAGGTTGGCAAAATTTCTTTAGCTTTCAGTTTTAAGCAAACACTGCCAGGCTGAGCAGGTCAGAGAAGGTTGAAGAGAGTAATTGAGTACAGTTTAGGAACATGAGCAGTTTGTTCTTGCTGATAAATTAGACAGCTTCTCTGAATTACATTCCATGCTGTTTTCACACAACAGCTCATTTCCTCCTGCTAGTTCTGAAGCTCCTTGGAACTGCTCGCAATTAACTCCACCACCTTCCCTTTCTCCTTCAAAAACATCAGCTGTGTTTGCTTCACAGCCAGTTCTCCACACAGTTCCCTTTCTTCCTCTATTCTATAAGATCAAAAAGAACAATACACATTTCTAATAAATGCATTAGCAGCAGAAGGCAAGTTCTAAAATGAATTATATGATATTTTAATGATAAAAAGTGCACATTCTTGCACCACAGAATACTCAAGCCATTGCAGCCTCCAGCAAATTTGGGTTTTTTTCTCAACACATTTGGCAACTCAAAGTAATTTTCCCCTGTATTTAGAAAAATAGTACAAAATGCTAACACTTTTGTTCTGACAATTTATACTTTGTCATCAACTTACATTCAATTAATATGCAAATTGGAACGCAAGTGGATCCAAAGCAAACCTGCAGTTCTTTCTACTGAAAAAAACAGGAGAAAAGGATAGTAATTGTGATTGTTTCTTTTGTATCTTTATATTAAACTGTATTTGTACAACCTTAGTCTTTATAACTGTTCTTTATTACACACTTTTAAGAAGAAATATCTCTTTGCCATGGCAACAGTAATGTGTAGCATGGTATATATTTTTCTAAAAATGCATAATTATTTTTACTTCAATTGTAAATACACTCACCCAATGTCAAGCCCTGCACTTACACATCTGTCTCACTCGTTAACAGCAAGCTCATTTAACATGCTGATTTTGGTTTTCATAGAATCACAGAACCATAAAACTGATGGTTTGGAAAAGCCCTCCGAGATCCTCAAGTCCAACCCTTGGTCCAACTCCAGTCCCTTTACCAGATCATGACACTCAGTGCCACGGACAAGCTCAGGTTAAAAACCTCCAGGGATGGGGAATCCACCCACTCTCTGGCAATGCAATAAAAAAGAGGAATTTCTGTTATTCTTGCAGATATGATGCTGCTAAAATAATGAGCTATACTGCCATTTAAATTTCATTTGGACATTCCTTCAGCAAGGGAATGGGTAAGCAAATGTTAAATCAAACTAAATTCTCAAGGGTCAAACAGATAGTCCTATAATAAATGCAAATTGCTCTTTTTCCTCCTCTTTCCTGTTCTATTTAAGTATATATTTTTTTAATTTCTTTCAATAAATTTTTGGTACTAAAAAAATAAGAGCAGGAAAGAAGCAAAAGAACCTAATTTTAGATTCTACCTAGTCATTAAGAGGTGCAATGATTAAGAGCACTTGAACCAACTCATTATTGCATCCTCACATTTCAACCAACTCTTCCAGGAGAGAGTAGCATTTGGAAAACATCTGTTCACAGCAGTACTGAGCCATGCTAGTATCTAGATATTTTTTCTTTTTACTTGCTTAAAATGCAAAAAAGAAAATTTCTAAGTTATTTATTAATGTGGGGGAAAAAATTACTTTTCTTTAAAAAAGACAGAGGCAAGTCGGCTGGTGAAGTCATTGGGAACTCTTCAATCAGACCAAATTCTGACCTTAAGTACAAGAATTTCCTCCCAGTGAAAGTCCTTAGCAACTTAATTGTATGGTAGGATGAGTTTCACAGTTTTGTTTTGCTATTTTCCCTGAGATATCCAGTTTCACGTGATAGTTCTCAGGCCAAACACAACTGATGTACAAGTAATTTTGGGCAAAGCCATCTGAGGGCTTTGGCACAAACCCCAGGTAGAGTGGACTTCTACAGTTAATTAAAATAAAAAAAGAAAAAAGAAAAAGCACCACACTTCACATGTACTTTGCTGAAGTGATTGTGGGGATACTCTTGGCTCATCATAAAATAAGGCAAAATTACTAATCTTATCTTTTTATGTATTTATTTCCAAGCACTTTGCTTGCAGATTTAAATTGGTCTCCTTATCACCTGTAATGTATTTTATCTGTTGACTTCAAACACCAGTCAAACAAACTTTGAACCCCAACCACTGCAGGAGCCTTTGAAAGAAATGGAAGTCTTTTGAAAATAATGTACATCTACTAGTATAGTTAATTATTATCTATAATTCAAGAAATTTTGGATTGAAATATTGGATTGAAATTTCAGGCCCCAAATTACCGTCCTGTTGACATGTGAGACTCTTTTCATCTCTTTTCTTAGTTTGGACTGGCTGCTGTTTGTCATTAAAGGCAGCACCCACTTCCCTGAGCATTTACATCAGGAAAACAAAAATATTTCACATTTTTGGTTGCTGTTGGTCTTTCAAGAAAGAAGCAGCACAAGGGTCTGCAAAGCACTCTGTTGTTTTAATGGGGGCAGAGGGAAAAGAAAGAAAAGAGAAAGATAAAAGGAAATCTCTGCAACAATGACAGAGTTACGTTTAGGACCTTCCAGCACCTCTTTGGAAGATTTTTAAAACAATCTCATGATGCAGGTCTTACTGTCATGTGGTTCCACAGGACAAGGCAATCAGAACATTGCAGAGTGTTGTAAGAGGAACTTTGCAGCAAAGAAAAATAAAATGCTACAGGTGGACAACACTCATTACAAGAGATTGAAGTGCTCAGTGAACCAAACAAAAATAGTGGCCATTTTCAGAGGTTTTAACCCAAAGCACTGAATAATATTCCAGATGAAGTCACCATGAGATTGCCATGCAAGAAATACGGCAAAAGGCTCCTTTTCTAATATCACAAATCTGTGATTTATTGATCCCTCACAGAATTTGATGCAGGAGGAGAGCCTTTTAATTAAAGAAAGTGATTAAGTGCAAATCCTTCCCAAGCCTTTTCAGAGAGTGATTTGAAGAGCCATAGCAGGGCTGAGTTTGTGTGCTTAGAAAGAAAAGGTGTATTCAGAATGAGATTGGTGGCACTGAGTTAAGATACCACTGAAGATAAAGGCAATTCCTCGTTCTCAGTAGGAAAGAGCTGATGAAACTCTCACTGAAGAGCACTTTTTCCCTTTGCAAAATTAGCAAAGCTACTGTTATGCTTCTCAGACAATTTTAGTGGATTTTAAATTACTCCAACACATCCCTTTGTTTTATTCATTCTAATGACAAAGGACTGAATCTTGTTTAAATGGAGTTATTTTTCCATAGCTGTAGCAGGGAATGTGTAATAAACTCTCCCTGCAAGGTGCTACCTTGGCACTGCAGAGAGGCCTTTTGTCAGAGAAGCTCAGTCAGTTAAATGTATCTCTGATGTAACCTCCTTAATTTCAGGGAATGAGATGGAAATGCCTTTTTTGATTAAGTTCCATTTTGTCACAAGTGAACCAACAGCAAAATAATTTGGCTTTGTAATTTCTCATTCCTCTTAAAACAGCCATAACATGTTGGGATCTGTGATTTTCTTAATGAACTTTTCTTAAGTGTCCTACTCCTCATTAGGTTTTTCCTGAAATTTTACTTGCATATATATCTTTATTCTCTTTCAATCTTTTTGTTATTTATATAGAAATTGGCATAAAACATTAAAGCCAAAAATAATTCCAGAAACAAATTTCTCACTGTAGAAGCTCAAGCATGAAGGAAAAAAAAAAAAAAAACAACCAGAAAATTAAAGTAGAACAGATCTTAAGAAATTATTTAATAACTCTGCTTAATCAAAGTCAGACACAAATACACCTAATGTGAAAAGAGCATAGAAAATATATAAATAATAAACTGTCTGAAACAAAGGCAACATTCAGAATCATATAAAAGATCTTACTGCAAAGGAATATCTCAAAAAACTGCACAGGATCTTATCCCAAATGACAGAAAACAGGACTCAGTAGAAGGTGGCTAAATAGGACAAGAAACCAGCTAATGAGCAAATGATACCAGTTGGTTTCACAGACTCACAGACTATTCTGAGTTGGAAAGGACCCACAAGGATCATTGAGTCCAACTCTTCAGTCAATGGCCCACACAGGGGATTGAACCCATGACCTTGGTGTTATTACAACCAAGTTTTAACCAACTGAGCTAATCTCAGTTTCAAAAGGACATGTCCTAAAGTGAGGAAAAGGTGACCAGTGCAGATCCTCAAGGATCAGTGCTAGGACTGAGCTTAATAGCTGAATACCTGGGGCATAAGACAAAGTTTATAAATGATTAAGTCAGAAGGCATCATCAACACAAAGAGATGGACACCTGACTTGGAGGAGGAGGAGGAGAAGAGGAGGCTCAGAGCTGAATTCAGCACTGTCTAGAACTGCCTGAAGGGAAGTTCTGGCCAGGTGGGGGTTGGTCTCTTCTCCCAGGCACTCAGCAATAGGACAAGGGGGCATGATGGGCTCAAGCTCTGCCAGGGGAAATTGAAGTTGGAGATGAGAAAAAAATTCTTTGCAGAGAGAGTGCTCAGGCATTAACCTGAGCTTGGCCGTGGCACTGAGTGCCATGATCTGGTAAAGGGACTGGAGTTGGACCAAGGGTTGGACTTGATGATCTCGGAGGTCTTTTCCAACCCAATCCATTCTACAATTCTGTGGAATTTCATGCATGGCTTCAAGGCATTGACATGAAAACAGCACGAAACTTAAGAGTACCAAAAGCAGGAGAAATGCATTTGTGGGGGCTAATACAAAGCCATGCTATATTCTGGGAGCTCAGGAAGCACAGAAGTGTGTCAGTGTGTCACAGGATCACTGCAAGTCACACACCAACAAAGCCGTACAAATGAGAAATACAATCCAACCTTGCGTTCAGTGTACAGAGAGCAGCAAAAACTTAGTGTAGCAAAACCTCCTATGGAAGATTCCTTGCAGGAAAAGAGTCTCACACAATGAACTGGTGTGTGCTGCCCATACAAAGGGAAATTAGAGCACAGTTCCTAAGCTATCACAACAACGATGTCTTGCAGAATCAGCCAAACAGGACAGTAAAAGACAAAAACCCACCTGCTGTTACATAAAAATAAAGAGCTATTTGAAAGCTAGAAAAGGATTACATTGTGTGAGAGAAAAATTGTCAACCATTAGAAGACCTGCCAAGAAATTTTCATTCTTCTTACCTCTGCCTTTTAGTTTGCCAAGTCACTGTAAAAGTTGCACTCAGTGGGGAAATACATTACCCAAAACAGAGCACAAAACTGCCTGGTCCATACTTAGATATAACATTATATAATCTACCACTGGATAATATAACAGAGTTGAACTCCTTTTTCTCCCACTTGAGAATACATTGACTGTATTGGGAACTATCAGGGGCACTCTGAATCCAAATGAGCCAGCCTGGCAAAGGTGCCAGCTCTGCCCACTGGGTTCAGTGAGGCACCAGACTTCAATAACCCACAGAAGGTCATGAGACTTTCCAAAATCCAGAGCAAAACCCCATTTCCTACCTATACAGTGTCAGTCCCTCTACAGAGGCACAAAACAAAAGCCAGTTTCGTTTCTTTAAGCCCAGTATTGCATTCCTTGGTTCAGGTGCCCTCCTCATTAGCTGTCACTGCAGTGAGTTCTCAGCAGTAATTAAACCAGGGAGGGCACGATGCTCTGTCATCAATTCTCTGGAGATCTGCACTCAATACAGCTTTTTCCATAGTTAATGCACAGTGTTGACATGTAGTTATGAGTATATTTACTTGGTTTTTACTGGAAGATTGGTTATCAAACAAGTTTTTATCACTCTGCTCTGCTGGGAAATTTGTATTGCAAACTGTAATGCTCCATGGCTCAAAATAAGCTTGTTATTTTTTAACATGTCTATAACTAATTACAGCTTTTTTATCTTTAATATAAGTAGAATTCTGTCTGTTGCAGCTATTTTATTTATTTTTTCTGACTTCAGGTAATAAAAGTAGGTGCTCTGGAAATACAATGAACTCTTCAAAGTTAAATATCCAGACTACTTGCCAGATTTGCTGCTGTTTCTGCACAGCTTTCATCTCTCAAGTGATAAAAAATTACAATAAACTATTGGGGTTTTGGTTGGCTTTGGGGTTTTGTTTTGTCAATTTTTTTCAGGGGGTGGGGATTTGCTAAGGGAGAGAAAAATCACTCTCCTGCATCATTTTCCTCAGCACTTTGCCATAATTATCAATATAATTGCATTTCATTTACAGAGAGTTGTCCATGCAAGGCGCTCAAGCTCTTTAGAAAGTATCAAAGAGGAAAAACTCTTCTGTCCTTTAGCTTGCTATAATTTTTGGTTTAATTCCACAAGGAATTGCTAACATGTGAAATGAGGTCCATGTGAAACCCTGTGCTAGTCAAATGCCTTCTAAAATCTCAAATACTGTGTATTTACTGATGACAAAAAAGGAAAACAGGGACACACCTCTAGTAACAAAGGAAAACAGTGCAATTCTTTGCGTTAAAAATTATTCTGACAGGATTTTACTGATATAATAGAATCATGCAATATGCTGTGTTGAAGGGACCACAAGGATCATGGAGTCCAACTCCTGTCCCTGCACAGAACCATCCCCAGAGTCACCCCCTGTGCCCCAGAGCATCATCCAAACCCTCCTGGAGTTCTGCCAGCCTTAGGGCTGTGCCCACTGCCCTGGGGAGCCTGGTCAGTGCCCACCACCCTCTGGGGGAAGAGCCTTTTCCTGAGATCCCACCTGACCCTGCCCTGACACAGCTCCGGCCCATTCCCTGGGGGCTGACC
>JAJPCS010000340.1:280832-324623 GCA_021164005.1 Willisornis vidua nigrigula
TCCCTGCCCTGACACAGCTCCGGCCCATTCCCTGGGGGCTCTCCCTGGTCCCACAGAGCAGAGCTCAGTGCCTGCCCCTCCTCTGCCCTTTGTAAAGAAGCCATAGACTGTTACTCCTCCAGTTAAGCCTAAACCTTTAGTTCTTTAGAAGTACTAAGTACTGAAAAAAGAAAAAAAACAAACAAAACCAAACAACTACTAGCAAAGATCACTGAAATTTTACATGCATGAAACAACACTCCTCTCCCTGTATGACTCAGCACCACTGACTATGGATGGATCCAGGCCTTTAATAGCAACTGCTATTTAGTTCTCCATCCATTTCTTTAATCCCTCTGTACAGCTTAATGTTTTTAATTGCCCCCATATCTGTGGCTCTGAGATTGCAACTAAATTGTACAACCTGTACAAAAAATTACTTCTTTTGCTCCAACTCTAGATGAAAGTTTCATTTTATATCCTCTACTTTGGCATAAAAACCCCCAAACAAAAAAAAAAAAAACAAAAACAAAAACAAACCAAAAACAAAGCAAAAAATAAAAGAAGAAAATACTTGTTCCTTGTTTGCCCTTTTTGGGGTAATAATTATGATTTTACAGGCTTCTACTATATTTTCTGTCTTCTCTTTTCCAAGCTGAAGTTCCATTCTATTCAGTCTCTTTGCATAGAAACACTCCAAACCCCTGACAGTCATCATTACATATTTCTATACTTTAAAAAAAAAAAAAACAGCTGTACAAAATTATCCCTCTTTGCCCTACACAGTCAATTTGCTCTGATCCAGCTTTCATCTAACTCTGGGGCAAACAAAACTCTCACCGAGTTCAATGACCTAAAGTCAAGCTCTTAACTATGTTCATGCCACAGTACCTGTATTTGAAGTACTTTAACATTACACACCTTTAAAAAAAAAAGCCAGGAAATACACACTGGTGCTACTGTGAATGGGCACAATAACAGCAAAATTAGTCAGAAAATGCCAAGGCATGTCATGGGACAATCTGTTAGCAGATGCATCTTTCTTAGCAAAAAATGCAAAAGGCTTCATTGTGCATAGCTTGAAAGAATAATTTCCATCTTATAAATCACCATAATGTTTTTACAATGCACAGCCATCTTCTGCATGCCAACATTTTATATGAATGTTCACATGTTTACTGTACAAAGTATACCTATCTAAGTTACCTTACATTGTTTTACTTTCCCCTTTTTGAAGTGTAGGTTGTCCTAGTTCAGCAGGAGGGACCAGCTAACACTGTGTGGGGGTGATTAAAGCTGTGTATTCTACCCCCTCTATTCATTCCCCAAGGACAGTGGACCATTAGCAGCAGCTGCCCAGGGAGTCATTATCACCTTCACACCCAGCCTGAGGGGGCGGAGCTGCTAATGGGCCATCAACGGTTCAACAATACCCCCTGGCTCCAGAGTTAATCACCCATTGTGTGAGTCCCTGCCCAGGGGGAGGGACTGGGTGCTCCCTGAGGGTACAGAAGTGGGGGTAAGAAGACCTCGGGAACCTCTCGTTGGATCCAGAGGAGCAACAGGACCTCAACAGGAGGAGATCACCGCTCTCAACCAGACCACAGCCCTCGCCTGCACCAACAGGTTTTTTTCACTCCTTTTGCTCGGGACTTGGGGGAGCCACAGGGGTCTCAGCACAAGGGCAAACAAACCCCTTTGGGTTTGTGCCCCAGGACACTGGGTTATACTGCTGGGTTTTGTGAGTGGAAAGCAATTTCTCTTTGTGTCAGTCTATTTGTTGTAATATTATTATTAAATTTTAGCCTCTGACTTGTGATCTCTCTCGTGGTGAGTTCATTTTCCCTGCTGGTTCACCTTTAAACCAGCACATAGGTATAAACTGTTGCAGTCCTGGATTTTACACAAGGGTTGTATTATTCAACCAAGTAGTCTTTTCTTGACTGTCAGGTTTTTTTGTTGTCTTCCAAAGAAATACAAGCAGACATTAAATTAAAGCACATTAGAATGAAAATATTTCTGTAAGAAGCACATGTGTTTTAGCACATAGCACCAGGCTCTGAGTTTACAGAAGAAAAAACATGCAGCAAATAGAGCAAACTGGGACATTTTTGAGAAAAACATCTTTTTGTCTCAGAATAAATACTCGTTAGTAAAACAAACTCTTCACAGGAAAGATGAGGTTTGATAAACATTCTTGTTTTGAGGTTGTTAAACTCTCCTAAGCCATAATGCTCCAAGTGAGATATTCCACTGAGCAAGACTGTTCATTATGAAAGCATAAACTGAAGCAGTCACATTTGAAATAAAACATTTTAAGATAATTTAAGTAAAAATGCTTTGGCTAATCTTAGCTATAACTTAGCAGCTACTCTGAGAGTTCAACTTGTTGCCCGAATTTAGGACACACAGATCTTTTAAAAATACGTGTATTTTTCCAGGACAAAGTGTTCTCTTAACTCCAGACCCAGAGCAGAGGCACAAAGTACCTGCACCCAGATGCTGATCTAACCTCACTCACACAGTGAGCACAGCAGCTTCTTTCAGGAGTGAGGGCAGAACTGACTTTCTACAACTCCACAGGAGCACAATTAGCTTCTCAGGATCTACTGGGTGACTTTTTCATTTTTTTGAAGTTTGTTTCCTTTGGTTTTTCTTTTTCCCTAAAGTGCAACATGTTATATTTTTAGCAACAGTTCCATTAAATACCACTTTAGACAGGATTTTCTGTTTTTCACCTCACCTGCATCTCTGACACATACATAGTAAGTGTTGCACTAATCACTTGACTCCTCAGTCCTTTATCCCTCCCAAAATAACTTGCAACAAAGAGCTAAAAGTGTAGTGAATAAATGGCTCAACAACATAACTTTGCTGACACTGCACCTCCCAAAGGGCCTCCAGTCTCCCAAAATCCAGAGGTCATCCTGCTAAAATGACTGGAATCTGAAAACCAAGGAAAATGTCATACTCTGTGATACACCTTGAACACACACAACCCCAATATTCCCATTAAAGATGTCAGAAGATGGACAAATAACCACCACCACTTCATTATAATTCTCCTACGTAATTTCAGTGAAAGGAAGGGAATATTAAACAATATTCTGAGAGCTGAAACATCCCTGTTTCTGTCTACACAGACTGATTCTTTTGGATAAATGTGACCAACAAGAAGTGCAATAAAGATACTCACAGGGAGAAATAATCACTACACTCACCCCTTCTCCTGTAAACCACAATCACATCTGTTGTTTGCATATCAAAAGTTTATTGACACCTTTAATGTGGATTTAGAAAATAGCACTCAGTTATTGCATGGCAGTTGGGGATTTTGGCTTTTTGTTTGTTTGGTGATGTTTGAGTTTGTATTTTTAAAAATACCTACACCACCTCTAAACTCCTGAGCTCTTGCACCAACAGGGAATACACAGATTTTTAGTGATGCCTGAAGAGATCACCAACCAGCAGTATTAATTTTTATCAACTGCCTTCATAGTTTAATTCTTACAGAAAAGAAACCAACACAACAATAAAATGTTAATTGAGAAAGTTTTGGGGAAGATGCTGCAGACAATACAACTCCATGCATGGGAAATTAATTCTGTAGATGATGTGTAAAAGGTGGCTTATAAAGCTAACGAGATATTACTTAAGGCAAAAGAAACAATTAGACTATTAACAGCGAGGATAAAGCAAACATTTTGCCATCAAAAGTAATGAAACTAATTAAAAGTGAAATGAAAATTAAGATATGAATATGAAAACAAAATCAAACAAGACAAAAGGCCAGAGTTCAGAGGCTGAAAATCCAAACCAGTGTATTCAAACACACAGCACCTATAAAGAACTTGTTAGTTTATCACTTTTGCACATGCTGAAACTGAAAATCCATCCTCCTTGAAGCATGGATTGGCCTGCTCTTTTTTATGACTAGAAGGAGATTTTATGGGCACCAGAAACAAAACTAAAAGATATGGGTGCAATTGCAAAGAGAGTGAGTGTGAAAAAGCACTTGGGTAATCATCCTGAAAAATCTGCACTGTTTAAGAGGGAAGATCCTTCTCCAAGGAATGTTGCAGTCACGTGCAACAAGTGAAATCTACAGTTATTAACCTGTGCTGCTTCACAAAGTCATTTTCTGCTGCTCCACAACAGTTGCCATATCCAGTTCTGCTCACACCACCAGTCTGATTCCCATGGCCTGCTGAAACAACATGTGGTTCAGACATACCAAGATACTTTACCCTGTTGACATTCTTTCCTAGTCAAAACCATCACCAGTTGGGACTGTACATGAACATTTCAGTCCCCTCAGTTCAGGAGGACTTTTGTAAGAGAATTGAATGTTTTCAAGACTTGGTAACCAGTGTTCCTGGCATGAAGTCACTGGCCAGCTCTCATGGGTCTGTCTCCTTTTTTTTATTTTGCTTTCCAAGTAACTCTCTGTCATTTCTTTACTCTTTTTTCAAAACTCTGAAGATCCTCTGATTACTCCTCTCCTACTATTCCTGAATGGTCCCACTGTTAGAATTATTATCACAGGATGATGATGATGTCCTCACCCTCTCCTCTTGTAAATGTTTGGCTGGTGGGTGTCCTGCAACAACTTCAGTCCTAAAGATCTACCAGCAACATCTGAATTCTCAGTGCTTCCTGTTAAACCATCCCACACTTGGGAAAACTTCGATCGTGGTGTGTGTTATCCTTAAGAAGCTCTCAGAATAAACAATCCCACAGGTACAGGTTTACTGCAGTCCTCTCGCCCTCCCTTGGTGCTTCCCTTCTCTCTTTTTCACAGTTTACACTACAAACATCTTCTCTGTTGCCTTGAACTACCATGTGAACAGGTTTGAATAAAAACTGCCCCACACATTAATTACTGCCAGCCCAGAGGCCTCGTATTTCAGGACATGTTTCAATGCAAATCTAAGTTTTAATTTTGTTAGTGCATCTTAATAGTGTGTTCCTTGTTCTCAGAAAAAAAATAAGAAGATAATGTAGGATATCTTAGGAAAATGTCCAGAAATAAAGAGCAAGACAAAAAGCAAAGTAGTAACAGAACATCCTAAAAGCAACGCTCCCTAATTGTGGAACATGCAATTCAAGGAGATGATGATACCCTCTCTTGTCACTTAGAAGCATCCCTTGCTAATTTAGCCTTTGAACAACCTGGGGCATTGTCTGCATAACATCAAGCAAATCTGCAAAATTGTGTAAAATATAATTGCTTAATAATGAATTGTAGAACTGTGTTCTCGAGAGAAAAGGAATATGCATTTTCCAAGTAATTACCTTTTAAATTCTGATTAGCCAGCCTGTACATCTCCTGTGTGTGTTGCAATGACCAAGTCTGCACAGGGTAAAGGGTCAGCCTCCAAAAGGGTGAGAATTTCATTGCTAATCCAACTCACATCCCAACCACCACAGTGACACTGACACTGAAAGGCTGACAACCAGCACCTGAGGGATCCTGAGCCAGCTGGGATGCCCACCCAGTACAGAGCAGGGAGGAACAGTGGCACAAGATGAGGTCATGCCCCTCTGTGCCAAGGGCACTGCCAGGACTCTGGGCTACCTGCAGCCTGGCATGGCATTCAGCATGTCCAAGGACAGAATTTAGGGTGACTCAAGTGCCAACAACTAAATGACTAACAACTGTAAATAAAGCATGCATCCCATTACATTTAATTGCAGTTAGACACACATTTAAACCCCAGCAAACAACCCAGAAGAGCTTGGGTAGCTCTGGTAAATGCACTGAAAGAAATACCTTAAATGATCATATTTGTTTTACTGCAATATAACAGGAGATTCTATTCTATTTTGCTTCCATAAGTAGCATCAAAATACTGAAGAAGTTGTTGCATTTACAGTGAGTTAATCAAAAAGATTATTTGAAATCTTGGAAAAATCACTTTGAAAGAAAATAAGGCTAAAATTGCACAAATTTATAATAAACTGCAATAGCAGAAGCAGGAATCTCCAGGACCCTCTGGTGCTACAAGCACTGACCACATCTCTGTTGAATCACATGCCCTTCTCCGAGCATTGCAAGACACAAAACACATTTCCATGGATCTCTTGATCTCCAGAAAGTGAGACACTGCAATGAGGAAGTCAGTTGCTCAAAACTTAAGTTTGCTGATGAGAAGCCATGTGTGTGAACAGCTACCAAAAGTTCAGTCCATAATTCAAATCAAGGCCAAGATGAGACCTTACATGATTTTTCTACTGATACTGGAAACAAAGACTACCCTCTCACCTCTCTGCTCCCAGTAAGAGACTGGCACCAAGAAAATGCTGAATAGGTATCTGGAAGGTTTGATTTTCAACCAACTTAATTATATTTGTACAAAAAGCTGCATGGACACTCTTGTTTCAGCTCCCATGAGGTTTATTGTAGTTTTATTTCAGTTCTGTTTCTCAGGGATGCATTTCAGATGAACAGAGCAAGCTGCTTTCACATCACCAAACAGAGTCCATAAAGGGATTTGTGCAAGTTTACTCAGACAGTGCAGCTCAGGCCTTTAAATAAACTTTCTCAAGTGAACAATATCAAACCACCACTTGTCTCCAAATTCCCCAAACAAATTTAAAACCAAGGTGCATTCTTTCCTCTCCAGCACAATCAGAAACTCTACGGACTCAGTGATGCTGCTTCTAGACAGCACCCTTGATATTCCTGGGAGGTTCTTCAGGGAATCCCCAAGGAAATAAGTTTGTTTCCAACAAACTACAGGAACACACAGCTGGAATTCTGGGAATATTTCTGAAGAACAGATTTGAAAGACAGTCCCTTTCAGGATGAGCCAGCAGTACATCACTTAACAAGAAAGAGGTTACAAGCCTGCACAGTAGGTGCAGAAAAGACCCTTTTCCATATAATCATGGTTGAAAACAGATGTGCATTCCACACTTCTAAAAGGATTTGATAAAATCATATAGCTATAGAATGAAAAAATAAGTCAGCCAAGGCACTGGACAGGCAAGCAAGTTCCCAGTGAAGTGAAAACCAAAATGAAAATGAAATACAAATTCCCAAATAAAATACATAGAGCTCCACGATTTAACCAATTAAACCCCCATGAACCACCAGGAGGTAAAATAATCACCATTTTCATGACATATTCTGCATTAGCTAACTTGGATGTAGACACATCAGCTAAGCAAGCACTGGAGTGGCAACGCCTCCTTTCAAGCTCTTTGACTTTGTTTTCAAGAAAAATCAAATGCCACACTTCACAGGGGACAGAACTAAAAGACATGAGATGGAAAGGTGACATTAAGCAGGCTGTGTGCTCACAGGACCCCCCTCACCATCTCCAAGTAGCTGATGCATTTGGTGAAAACCAATTGACATTTATGTTTTCCTCAGTAGACCTAATTAGTCCTGACATACATCCATTCACACCCAAATAGGCACAGAAACCTTCAAGGTTATTTTCCAGTTATTTCCACCTATCCTGCCTCATTCTGCAAGGACTGGAAATCTGAACCTTCAGAAGATGCTACAGGTGCTGCTCATGCACCCTGTCTCAGCAACTGAACCCTTAATAAGAAGAATACTTATTATTTAAAACTCAGGGCATGCAATACAGGAATTCTAATCTCAGCCTCTTCAATCCCATTTTCATTTGTGACTGACAGACTTTTTCAACACAAAAATGGTTCAGGAAGTGTTTTAATATAATAGAAGTGCTTTAAATGCCCAAAAAGCCATTTCTGTTCCTAACACTATTATTAATGTAGCAAAATAAATATCCATCTGAAAAGAGTAAAATGTGCTAAAGGAGGGTAAAGTAAATTTTCACACATGGAAATGGATAATCAAATAATACAGCTTCCCCAAAGAGGCTGTGAGACATTAAAGTTAAGATAAAGGTCACTTGAAAAGACACATTGAATTTAGCACTGTATCATGGGGTGGGTGTAGAATCCCCAAACCAAATGAATCCCTTCTCTTTGCTTCTCTCATAAAAGGAGAGCTTGCCTAAGTTTACAAGAACATTTCCATGAAATGTCAGCTGTCCATCACTAGTCAGCTGCATTTCTACAATGGTCAGCTTACCTCTGGAAAGGAATTCTTAATTTAGTCCCTAAATGCCATAACATTCTGAATGCTGCCTCCTAAAGATAATTTTCCCTGTAATTTTGTCACAGATTTTGCAATCTGTTGTATCATGAACTGAAAACAGCAGTCAAATCAACAACGTGATTAAAGATCATCTCTGAAAAGCAGGAAAAAAAAACCCCTTGCTGGGACCTGTATATTTTTTATACCACATCTGTTCAACTATATTTGCTTTGCTCCTGAGGATGGCATTCAAAGTGCCAGAAGCAGAAGTTGTTATCTAAGAAACAGCAATAACAACCTTTCTGAAGGGATTTAGGAAGTGTTCTTCAGGTTCTGGCAAAGCAAACAGTGTTACCTTGAAATCTAAAATTACCATGAACATGAAAAGAAAGGACAGGGGAAAAAAAGTACCATTACTACTGGCTGAAGTTTAGAGCTTTTCAACAGGATATTTCAGGCAGTATAATTGTCTCTAATTTGTTGATGAGGAACTGAGGCACAAGGTTAAAAGCTTTCCCAACATTCTGCAGCACAGGACAGAGGAAAGAAACCCAAGCACCTTCAGGTTCATGATAACTGGAAAGGAGTGAACTGAAAAAATGCTACTGCTTGTACTGCACTCAAGAGCCTTCCCAGAAAAAACTGCTTAACAGTGGAATAACCAGCAATATTACTGCTCAAGGCAAAAACCAAATTTAGTGGCTATGAAGAAAAAATTACAACTTTGTACTTAATAGCTGAGAAACAGAGAACTTGAATGAACATCTGGAGAGTCAGAACAAAACCTCCCTAAAACATACAAAATGTTGGGAAGTGTGGGATGCCAAAAACTAAAATTAATTATCAGGTGTGTAGAACAAAGTGTGTTTAGCTATCTTTTGAATTTCCATATAAATGTAATCAGGCATTGGAATGGGCTGCCCAGAGAGGGGGTGGATTCCCCATCCCTGGAGGTTTTTCAGCTGAGCTTGGCCGTGGCACTGAGTGCCATGATCTGGTAAAGGGACTGGAGTTGGACCAAGGGTTGGACTTGATGATCTGGGAGGTCTTTTCCAACCCAATCCATTCTATGGTTCTGTGTCCTGCAAGCATTTGAGGGTGTGAGAACAACAGAGTAATAATACATTCAAAGTTCAGCTTTCTCCTTAAACCTAAACTTAAGCTGCATGTAAATGCCTTCCTAGTCCAGACTTCCCTGCAATACACTTGGAGGAGCTCTCTGCCTGCCTCTGTAATGTGCCCCAAGTATCTCACACTGCTCCCCATTGTCTTATTCTGGAATCCAACAACATCATTGTAGGATTTGGTGCCTGTGTTAGCACATTTCCATCCTTAAACTCATTCAGTTTAGGCTTCACACATTCACTATTTGCTTCTATGCTCTAAGGAAGCTCATAGCATGAATGACAAAATGTCAGGAATAATCAGGGAAACTGATTTCATGCCCCTCAAGAACAAAATGTCACCTTTGTCCTCTCAAGGCAGAGTGTTGTCTTCTCTTAACAGAATGGCTTTCAGCATCCATGAAGTAAATTCAAGCCAGCACATCATTACAGACTACTTGTATTTATTCCTGCATCTTGCTCCTTTTCCTCTCTCTGTTTTATGACATTATCTTCTGCCCCCTCTAGTCAGAGTCTACTGTGAGAGTGGGAGCAGAAAAACTACTAGCACTGCTACCAGCCCTGTTCTCTTCCCTAGGGAAGTCACCTGTAGCTTTTGCTATTCCAGACTATCAGCAACTTAGGATATAGCACTCCAAAAAGTCCTTTTGCCCAGCCTCCTGCTCTCCCCTTGCCACCTCCAAGCATCTTATTTCTGTGAAGTAGTTGTTCTGAACTACCAAGCACTGCCAGTTGATACGTGTTAAAGGTTCAACCACAGGAAGGTGGTGTTAGGTGGAGTCCCTCAGAGAATTTTTCTCACCTTACCAACACAGAAGTTTGGCGTTGGAGTGCCAGGACTGAGGACAAAAGATGGCTGATGACTTTCAGATTCCAGCTGAATAGTGGGATGGAGGTGAGAAACAGAACCCCAGCACCTGGGGGTGACGAGAGGTTTTTTCCCTTGTGTGCTGGCTTGATTTGGGGGGCTTTTCTTTGGGCAGCTGCAGAAAAAGAGTCACTGTTTGCTGGTGAGAGGTCTTTTTCTGGCTCTGCTCTTTGCTTTTCCTCCTCCATCTCCGGGCACCCTGAGCTACAGGGAGAGAGAACGAGTCATGGCTGCTTCGAGACAGGCTGCAGAACTGTTTTTTTTTTTTTTTTTTGCTTCCTGGGGACCAACTTAGACTGCAAGGAGATTCCGGGGAATTATCACCATTTCCTCCACTCCCAGCTTTTCCTTCTTGGTTTGGAACAAAAGACGAGGACAGAAAGAGAGAGAGTGAGTGAGTCCACGTGAGTGTTCATCCCTTGTCTCTGTTCTCACTGGGAAAAGACTGAGAACTCACCTCGCAGCCAGACGAGGTGTGACACTGACACTGTCCATAAATGTAACTGCTCCAGGAGGAATTTACCATTTGGGGGTTGTTCTCTTTTGTTTTTACATTTCGTGTTGGGAGAGTAATATCTACATATATATGTAGATATAGTAGTTAAGAACAGTTATCCTTCTTATATCCATTTTCTAATTAAAGTTCCTTTTTCTTAAATTTAATAAGGAGTGGCGTGATTGTTGTGGAGGAATCCTGTCCTCTGCTTTTTTGGTAAACATTTTGGTTTTCCCTCAAACTAAGACAACATGCCTATCCAGGATAAGCAAAATAAATTAAAGACAGAGGGCACAAATCACAATATAAGCACAGCTGCTTCTTGATGCGAGATATCCAAGAAAACATTTCAGTGCCATACCCTCTTCTTAACTGCTCCAGATCAGTAGCTCAAAGTACATAGCAAGTAAAAAACACAACCAACAAACCCCAAACAGTTGCATTGTAAGAACACAGTTTGTTTCCAAGCCCCAACTTGTGTGCTAAGATGTGTGGTTGTGGAGCCAGTGGTTTGTTGCACACCACCTTGCAAACGCTGACTTGTTTCGACAACGCTGCCACCAACTCTGATTTTTAAAGCTGAAGAGAGAGTAGATGTTCACCTCAGCCATCTGCCAGAGCAGCAGATGAACATGACCCACACAGATTCCATCACTGACACACCTCAAACCACCAGAAATGCTGGGATTTCAGGCACACTTTCTCACTGGAGATAATGACTACAGAAATTGCACTGACAGCTCGATTTGTCTCTGGAGTGACATGCACAAAAACTAAACACATTAACTCTTCCAGTACAAAGTGGATTAAACTCTTTGCAGATACATTCTCTGGCTGATTTTTACCCTCTGAAAGGCATACTTGGAGTTTGTGAAAAAAAAAATTAGGGGCTATTATCTAAGGCTTCCCTTTTGAAAATCTGAAGTCCTTTTAGACATCAAGACAAAGTACATTCCTGGAAAACTCATCACAGTCTTCAGAAGACACTTGTGTTTCTTATTAACACAAAAGATCATCTGTAAAAACCAACAGAGTAAGAGAACGTGTGGCAGTTCAGATTTTCTTCCAAGGTGATCCCTCTGAAACCTCTATGAATTCAAATGCCAGTAATCAGCAGTTTGGAAACAGATGAAATGAAGCCACAGAGACAGATTTCACCATAAGGCAAACTCAGAGTGATTGCTACATGCAGTTTTCACCCCTTACTTCAGAACTTACGGAGCTTCACTCCTCATACCTCTCCACATATCTGTGTGCAGATACACTATCAACTGCAAAGGTTCTCCCACTCAATAGACCAGCAGGATCTGCTTCCTAAATTCTCCTCTTTTCATAGGCTCCTGCTCTCAATAAAAGTAACCAAACTTCTTTTACCTAGTGTTTGTATCACAAGATGTGTGTTTTCCATATGTATTTGCCATTGGGGGAAAGAAGAAAAGGGAAGACTAAACAGCAAAGGATAAGACTACAAACCTCTAAGTTTATAAACTCTCACAAAACATTCCGAGCTCTTCCTATATATTCTTAAATTTAGATTTCATCTCTGCTGTTCTAATTTATATGGGCTGTATAACTACAGATTTTAGAGTTCAGTCCCTTTGTTAGTGCTCTGAAGCCCTACATTTAATCAGTTCCAACTTGGCTCTCAAAGGAAACTGGCGATTTATTTCAGCAAATGTATTCAGCAAATGCAAATCTGGACAAGAAACAGAATATTTGGGCATAAAGTTGTGTAAGTTTAGCATAACTATTTGCTTCACTGTCTAAATTCAAGCTTTTTTTTTCCTCCTTGTGGGATTCTCAATTATAATATTTATAGATAAATAAGAACAGAATCTCTGGAAATAATTTTAAAGCTTTCGATAGCTCCCAGTAACCAGCAGTAAATTCAGCACACCATGCAGCAAAACCTTAGGCAATAACTTCTTGCTGCCCAGGAACCTTGACAAAATACTACAGGGCTTGCTGGGCTGGGATTTTTTTTCAATTGTAAAAACACAACCTGCTCCTCAGGAGGAAGTACAGCCCTCTCAATTTCTGAATTGCATCACAACAACTCTGAAATCTGCTTCTAGTTCATAGAATCATAGAATGGATTGGGTTGGAAAAGACCTCCCAGATCATCAAGTCCAACCCTTGGTCCAGCTCCAGTCCCTTTACCAGATCATGGCACTCAGTGCCACAACCAAGCTCAGGTTAAAAACCTCCAGGGATGGGGAATCCACCCCCTCTCTGGGCAGCCCATTCCAATGCCTGAGGTCTCTCTCTGGAAAGAATTTGTTTCTGCTCTCCAACTTCAGCTTCCCCTGGCAGAGCTTGAGCCCATCGTGCCCCCTTGTCCTATTGCTGAGTGCCTGGGAGAAGAGACCAACCCCCACCTGGCCAGAACTTCCCTTCAGGCAGTTCCAGACAGTGCTGAGGTCACCTCTGAGCCTCCTCTTCTCCAGGCTGAACACCCCCAGCTCCCTCAGCCTCTCCCCACAGCACTTGTGCTCCAGTCCCTTCTCCAAGCTCGTTGTTCTTCTCTGGCCCCGCTCCAGCCCCTCAATCTTTCCTCAACTGAGGGGCCCAGAACTGACCACAACACTCAAGGTGTGGCCTCCCCAAGGCAGAGTCCAGGGGAAGGGTCACTGCCCTGGGCCTGCTGGCCACGCTAGTTTTGATACAGATCTCTAGGACCTCTCTTGTGACACTTGCTACTTCATGCTGGATATATACATTCCTTTCTTTCCCCACAAGTCCGTCCATTCTACTTCAACAGAAAGGAAAAGAAGGCTCTCATTTGGCAGGCTAAATGTTTCAAATGTATAGACTCAAAGGCCTGAAAGGATCACTACGACAATCTAGTTTAACCTTTTATATAAAGGATAGCCTGAAATTCATTTTTATTTCTACACCTGGGGCTTTGTCAACATGACCATGGCAGCTGTGGGTGCCAAGAGAAAAAAATAAAACAGAGAAACAAATAAAACAAAGGTGTTCACAGATGACAAAGCCAAACATTACGTAGTAGACCTAATTTCCTACTGACTTAAAAAGGTTTGTTGGCACTGAATTTAACTTCTGATTTTATGACAGGATAGCAGACTAAGAGAAAAGAAGAGAATTTTCCACAGGCTCAAGTGACAAACCTCCTGACTGTGAATCAGGTTATACAGCAGCAGCATTACTACTGACCAGTACATAAGAACAGCAGGGCAAACAGAGGCACACAGAACTAGGAAATGGAGTTTCCAAGTGAAAACCTTACCACAAGGCAGTTCAAGGAAGAACATCTGATCGCAGTGATTTTATTTCCCACAGTTACAAAATGACCATTTAAACCCTCTGTTCACAGTTACCAAAGTCATTAGAAAGGCTCAAAGCCTGTGCATACAGCACTAAATGTCATTCCCACAGTGGATTCTGTGCAAAGAAAGCAGAGCTAATAGAAAAGCACTCTCAGTAACAGCAGGAATAATCCAGCACCCTAAGAAGAACTGCAGATAACACCATTCTACTTTGAACCCAGTGAAAGTCATACCATGGAATTGCAGAATGGTTTGGATTAGAAGGGACCTTTAAAGATCTTCTAAGTTCCAACCCCCCTACTATGGGCAAGGGCACCTTCCACAGCCCAGGTTGCTCAAAGCCTCAACCAGCCTGGCCTTGAACACTGGCAGGCACGTGGCATTCACAGCTTCTCTGGGCACCCAGTGCCAGTGTCTCACCACTCTCATAGCGCCAAATTCCTTCCCAATATCTAATCTAAACCTACTCTCTCACAGTTTAAAGCCACCTCCCCTTGTTGTATCACATGCCCTTGGCCAAAGTCCCTCCCCAGGTACTTAAGCCCCTGTGGTACTGCAAGGCTGAAGAGCTCCAACCCTCCCAGCCTGTCTGCATGGGAGAGGTGCTCCAGCACCCTCATCACCCCTGTGGCCCTCCAACAGAGCTGGATACAGTACTCCAGGGGGATCTCATAAGAGTGGAGCCATGAGATCAGTCTGAGGAAAATCCTGCAGCAGTGCCTTCCAAGAACACTGCTGTCCAAAGGCCAGAAAGCCAAACATTAACTTGCCCTTAACAAAAGTCTCCTACCATTGCCCCCTTTTCATCTTTCTTTCTATTTTTGGAAGTACAGAATAAATCAAGCTCTTCTTTAAAAAACTTGAAAGGTAAATTTTCCATTCCTAGCAGGAAATGAGAATATGGAAACAGACACTTTCATAGCAGAGCTCAATCACCCCCAGCATACCCAGGCTGACCCATTATGAAATAACGTGGTGACACATTGCCCAAGAGACATCCCTGTTGCTGAGCCACTGCCCCACTTCTGCTGGCAGTGTAGGTGTCCAGCTAGCACATCTTTAACTGCTTAACTCTCAAGGTGCCCTCCTTGACATTTTTTCTCTTTCAGATTCACAGGATAGCAAAACGCAGCTTAGATGGTTATTAAATGTAACCATAAACCAAACAGGGAAACAGCTCCATAGGGGGACACAGGGTACACTCCCAAGGCTGTGCTTTCCCCTCCACAGCTTGCAGAGCACTTGTTTCCTGAAGGAAAAGCAACGCCTACCTTAAAGCATCTCCAATAAAGGGTGTTGGGTGCATTTACAGCAGCAAAGATCCTGATACCTTGTAAGCATTGCTGATACACAGGGCAAACTGCTGAGCAGAAACTCCAACTCAGTCTCCAGGACTTCCCCCAGACACAAACTCTTATCAAGGGTGCAGAGTCTCAAACGGCAGCACCTGGAGAGTGACTGTATTTGCACAGCTGCTCTGGGTCACATTCCCACCTCAGGCCAGCTCCAAGTGATTTAATTCACACCACCTGGGGAGCAACTGCCCAGGTGTGGTTTCAATCCAACAGTCTCCTTACTCATCCTGAGCCACTGGAGCTTTGGCTGTGCTTGAATCTGGTCTGTAGGTCAAGACACCTAAATCAGCTCTAAGTATACACCAAATAAATCTCACACATACATACACAGAGATTCCACTGGCATATCAGGGCCCTTCTGCTATGAAAGCTGAATGCCAAGGAGAAACCTTTTTTTACTGACACTGTCACAGAAGTCAAAGCTTTTCTACACGATGAACTTTTGAGGCCCAAGTACTTTGTGACATCAGCATATTTGCCTTTTGCAGTAGAGCCAACTTCCTTCTGTCACACATACAGCCAGTTTTTAGCAGCAAAGACGCTGAACAGTTTGGTCAAAAACTATATGCACAAATACTTCTTAATTACTCTCTTATTGCTGTGTTGCCCAGGATCAGAGTTGACCAGATAATTTTGGGGAAAGAACAGACCAGAAAAGAAGAGCTACAGTAAGAGAAAACAAGAAACTAAACACAATGGAACCCACATCAGGAGTCACAACTATAAAATAAATAAATTGTGAGGGGACAGGTTCTTCTCCTACTGAATTCACTGGCCAGCTTCCCATTTATTTCAATTGGCCTGATAAACACGAGCATCCCTCCAGCTTCTGTCCTGCCAGGGAGGAAGGCTGGCAGACAATCCATCAACATAAGCCACAAAGAATCAGCTCTAGCACTGAGAAAATCCAACTGCCATTCAAAATAAAATTCAAAGCTAGGAAATTACAGGAAAAGCCTTCCAGCAGCTCCAACTGCTACTGGACATACAGCAACAGATTTAATTTAAAGCAATCCAAATGCTACTATGTGTACTCTCTGTGTAAAATTTAACTAACAGAATGTTCCTGCAACAACTTTAAATTCTCAATTCTCTTTTTAATTTTGCAAAGGCAGTACTACACAAACACTGTTAATCATATTCCTCATGTTTAAGGTCAGAGCTGGGTGGAATGGAGAAGCTGTTTCCAGAAATTACTCACATGCAATCTACCACAGTTGTAACTTACAGAAAGGTGTAAGCCAAAAATCTTAAGAACTGTTTAGACCTCGTTGTGATCATGTATAGTCACTTTGGTGGAAGGGACAACTGACTGTCAGTTCTTTTCAATTTTGAAACTATTTGGCAATTGATCAGATGAGTTAATCTTGCTGGACACACTGCAAATTCTCCTTGCTCTGTGGAGATCAGAGAGGGAGTGCCCTGTACTGTAACAACAAGCAGCTGTTTATATCAGACTTCTCTCCTGTTGATTCTCTACACTTTGTACTGGATAAGGTCTACTAATGGGTTGTTGGGATTTTTTTTTTCTGGGTTGATTTGGGCGTTTGTTGGTTTATTTGTTGGATTGGGATTTTTTGGTTGGGTTTTTTTTTTTTTGGTGGGGGGTGGTGAGAAGGTTCCCCCTTCCCCTTTTTCAATCTGCATTTTTCAACAACAGTACTTTGAGACTGGCATAGGTTCTTTTTATGCCACACAGAAACAAATTTGTTACCCAGCTAGTCATGTCTCCAGACGAAGTTAACAGCACTGTTGCTAAAGGTCCTAATACCTGAAGTTACATCCAAACCTGAAACTCACTAGAAGTGAAAGCTGATGAGAACTTACCAAGGAAGAGAAGCTGCTAACCCTTTAACTTGGTTACATTTGGTTTGTTGGCTTATTTTTTTGTTTGGTTGGGTTTTTCTTCCCTTCTTTAAGACTTTGATTACAGATTCAACTCTTGATGCTGCTGTTTTCTACATAGATTAGGCTGTGATTAATATCTTTGGATGTCCAAACTTAAAGAAAATCCACAAGGATGCCTGAGATATTTTATTTTGGATCTTGAAAAGTTGGAAACCTACATGTGTTGTGTTTTCTTCTGTGTAAATAAAGGTGCCTGGTATTCAATTTCTCCATAAAACAGACTTGAATGAGCCTTGCAAACAGGAAAAGTCTCTTCTGTTTTCCACTCCCAGAAAGTAAAACTAAGTTCCATACACACGGATTTGAGATACAGCCTAATGATAAAGTTGCTGTGAAACTACTCCAGTGTCTTAAGGACTGACCAGAGACATGCAAGTGAATACAGCAGAGGAGAAAGCTTGAAAGTCCACCCTTCTCCTTGACTTCCTGCACCTTCTTAAGATGAATATTTTGCTCTTTAAACACTAACAAGTCTAAATGGCTGCACATATTGAATTGGATACAAACGACATGAGCATTTTGAAGACTGGAATAAGTGTATTTTCCACCTCCTTATCTGATGCCAAATCACAGAAGAAGAAAAAAAAAAAGGAAGTGAAAAAAGATACTACAGGAGGTCAGCTAGTCATTTCCCAGTTTTAAGGCTCAATCTCACAGATTCACTGCAAGCTGCTCTTGAAAGCCTCAACTGATGGAAAATAAGATCTTCCAAAAGGAATTTATCCAAGCGCTTTACTATCTGTGCAAGCAGTAATGAAAGTGAGTCTTTGTCTCAGAAGTTCCAATAACACCATCATTGCTCTTCTAGTCTGGTGTGGTTTGGGTTGTTGTGGTTTTTTTTGTTGGTTTAGGGTTCTTTTTGGTTGGTTAGGGGGGTTTTTGGGGTGGGATTTTTTGGGGGTTTTTTGAGTTGAGATCACCTCAGTCCCCTTGGCCATCAAAGCAACATCCATCCAACAGGGAGTCAGCTGTGCCCAGTTAGTGACCACAAAACATGGAACTATCAGTGCATGGACCCTGCACAAGACTCCATCACCCACACACAGAAATTGGCTTTGAAGTCAATGCATTTCTAAAGGGGGCTTTGTGTGTGTACAAATTAACCTGTGCCAGGGAAGGTTTAGATTGGGCATTAGGAGGAATTTCTTCACAGAAAGGTTGACTAGAAATTGGAATGGGCTGCCAAGGGAGGTGGTGGAGTCGCTGTCTCTGGAGGTGTTTAAGGAAAGACATGACATGGCACTCGGTCATAAGGTGGACTCAATGATCTCAGAGGTCTTTTTCAATCTAAATGATTCTGTGATAAGCAAATATATATTCATTTTTTATTAGCTAATATTACTAGTGATGCCTTGTTGCCTCCTTTCAAATAACACACCTGCATACAAAGCATTAAAGAAAAAGACCAGAAAGATAAAGAACATCAAAAGCCATCAGCGTGTGAAAGCAAAGATGTACCAGAAAGCAGTGAAGTTCATAAGGACTGTGACTGCTACTTGCCACCTTCAATCCTTCACTCAGAAGTGCACCTGTAAGTAATCTATACAATAATGTTTACACAACAAATGCTGACCCAGCACAGCAGATCAGCAAGCAGTGGGGTCCAAGGCTGAATGCTAACAGCTACTTCAAAAACAAACACAGGCATGCCAGGTAACTACACCAAATGAGGGGTGTTGCTTCTGATATGAAATGAAGAGCAGGAGCAGGTCAGCAACATTCACATAAAAAAAAGAAGGCATTTTAAATGTGTTTCGATTAAAAAAGACAGAACAATAACACAGCCATAAGGAAGTGCTTCCTAATTTCATCAAGGAACTCCAGTGGCAGTCCTAAAAGAACTAACACTTCTGCTAACATTTTTCAGCTTTAGTGAACTCGATAATAGCTTTTGAATGATCTGATTCACCTGAAAAACTCCATTAGTCTGACCCAAGAGCAGTGGCAAAAACCCTGTAAAGTTACAGCACGATGCAATAGTTTGGGACCCCACACTCTTTCCATGTGCCCTGGATATTCAAGAGCTAACAGAGACCATCAGGCGATTTCCTAATCCTATCACTGTCTCAATTTCTACCACAGAATTTGGCTAGATTTGTTAGATTGCAAGATAATGCATCAGAGACCACACAGAGAATAGCGAAGGGGCGTTTAAATAGTCATTGGCACTTGTACCAGGCTGGAGGTCATTCACTGAATGGCAAACATGTCACTGCTTCACAAAATAACTTTCAATCCTTAGTGTCAGATAAAAGGGAACATTAAGGAAGAAGTGCAAGCCCCAGGCATTTAAAAAGAGTATGGTGATACAATGCTTTCAGAGGTAACCTGTTTACAGTCAGTAACATTTCCAGGAGAAGACATATAGTAAAGCAAGAGACAATCAAGCTCGCAGAATGATGGAAGAGCATTCACAGCATATTGTTGCTGCCTCTTGTTCTCTTTGCTTTAAATTCAATGCAGAATTTTATAGTCCCTTTGCACAAAGAGACAACTATATATTTCCCCATAATTCTGAGGCAGTCTTTGTCCTGTTTGTTGTGGCTCTGTCTCTCATGGCATATAAATGACCTTGCTTCGGTGAGATGAAGATAACACACCAACTCTTAACCAACTCAGGGACCCAACTCAAACACCAGCTCTCAATGCAGCAGAGTTCAGGAGGGCATTTGGCATGGGGCATGGAGAAGTGGGAATGGGGGAAGGAACCCTCACACTGTCAGCACAGGCTCCCTGTCACTGAGAGGCAGCTCAGCTCCAACAAACCCTCTGCAAGAGAGCAGAAGGACCAGATTTGCTGCTGCTTTGCCATCCTTCCACCTCAGCAAGGTGAGGCACTCGTATCAGGAGCTGTTGGATTATAAACTGAGGAAGATACGTCTTTCTGCATCACCCCACTTGATAAAACCAACAGTGAGCTGCACTTTAAGGACTGTGCAAGGCCAATCACTCATCACATCTGGAGATGAGTGAGAATCCAGGCCGTATTACGACAGGCAATGTAAAACAGTCCCTGTGAGAAAACACAGCTTAGCAAACTGGCACTCTGCCCTTCTCTCAAATCTCAAGTGGCATTCAGGGGCAACCTTATTAGAGGATGCTACAGTACTTCCCCTGCTAAGCAGTCACAAGCACAGCACACTCAGCTCCTGAAGTTCATGGTATTAAAATAATAAATTAGAAACACTTGTCTCTCTGCACAAGTGCCTGCAGCACAGTCTGGGACAAGCAGCAGGAGGCAATGACAGTGCAAGAAAAGGGTATAAACAGCAGGAGGAAAATGTCGAGTCTATCAAAGGATGCTCCAGAACAAGCAAAGCTACTCTTGTCATAAATTCATAGGCCATAGTGTGACATCATTATGAACCTTCTACAACAGTTTCACCCTGTGAAACTTCTGCCTGACCCTTTCACCACAGCATACAGGACTTCATGTGACTCTTGTAACCTATTTAACGGTTTTACTTCATAAGAAATGAAAATTTATTTGTTTCAGTGTGCAAGACACAAATTCAGAGCTCCATCCCACTTTAAAGTCTACCTCGTTCCCCATTCTGAACTACTTTAAGCAAATCAACACAGCTCTAAAGCCCCAGCACAGCCCTCTGACTGTAGCATGGTGATTTTCAACAGTGCTCCAGCTGTTTGACTGAATAACGTTTGAAGTCCCCGAGCACACCAGTTAGCACAGCAGCTCTCAAATACCCACCACTGGGACTTCAATCAGGTGCTATATAGGGAGATGTACAATCTCAGAACTCGCTCTAACTACACTGACTAAAATTACCAAGGCACACATGGCCCTGAAATTCCAATTCAGATACCTAATATTATGTTCCAAACCCTGTGTTTTATTCTGGTCTGTACAACTATCAGCATAACTTCTGAACATCTTCAAAAAGATAAACAAAGTAATTAATAACCTTCAAACATAGCTGACAAATCTTTTACAATCCCCCCACAATGTGCCACTGTGTTTACATGTGGCTTTAGACAGCAAGCAGAAACATTATATACATTGCTATACATCTTATTATTTCTAGTATTTATAGGAAAAGGGCAAGGTCCACAGTGCTCCAATGGCCTCACAAAGGTTTATTTGGTAAGCTCACATCCAGCCTCTAACAAATGCCATGTTCTACATTGACTAGCTTTATATTATTTGGACACTTAAAACATGTATATCCCATTGAAGCAAACAGATGGAGGAACTACCAATAGGTGCTTCCTCCAGAAGAAATCAGGAGGCCGATTTTACCTACCCAATTTTGAAAATCTTATTTCTGAGCTCACAGTTTGAACTGTGAAATTGCCAAATAAATCTGCTCAGCCTTGAATACCTGGAGCAGGCAGAGCCAATTGGTAATTGTGGTAATTAATGCTTGTAATGAGGACAAGGATCCAGATGCAGTCCCACTGTGCATTACAAAGGCACAACATCCTGCATAACCCATGGATTCCTTGGAAGAAGCAGCCTTCTTTACACCAAGCTGAAGCCTGTGCTGGGAGAACTTTTCAGGCCACCAAAAAACTGTGAGCAAACATTTTCAAATGCAACTAGACACAATCAAAGAGGGGGAAAAAATAACAACACCAAACAAACAAAAAAAAAATCCCCAAACAAACAAAAAACCCAAACAAACAAAAACCTCCAAATGAAAACAACAAGGACAACAACCAAAACAAACCACAGGCAACTCCTGGAAAGTGACATAAAGTAGCCCTGACATAATCCAAAGCCTATCAAAGGTAACTATCTTCAAATGTAAATAGTGATGCCTGTACTTCCACAGGGATAAATTCACAAAATCATAGAATGTAAAGGAGTTGGAATGGACCTTAGAGATCAACTACTCCCAAACCCCCTGGCCATGTGCAGGGACACCTCCCACTAAAACAGGTTGATCAAGGCTTTGAACACTGCCAGGGTTGGGGCATCCACTCCCTGGACATTCTGTTCCTGTGTCTAACCACCCTCACAATAAGGAATTTATTCCTGATATCTAACCTAAATTTCCCCTCTTTCAATTTGTACCCATTACTCCCTCTTTCTGCTGAAGAGTCTCTCTCCACCTTTCCTGCAGAGACACACAACCTTCTTTTCTCCAGGCTGAACAGCCCCAACTTTCTCAGCCTGTCTTCAAAAGTGAGGATTCTCCAGTTCTCTTATCAACCTCATGGCCCTGAATTCTTAAGGTAACCTTTTGTCTGGCCTTACTATATACATAGTAAGCACTTATTTCACACAAGAGGATGGATATCACCTTGCAATGAATCAAAATTAACCCATTAAAATCTCACCTCCATGCTCATTTCCTCTTTCCACCCAAAGCTACAATGAATTTCCAAATACACATAATGCAGTGTCAAATAAAAAGTTCTGGCAGGAATACCTCGAGTACAGCTTTATCTGTTACCACATTTGAGCATATCCTGAAGACGTTTTTAAGAATCAGAGCAAAAAAGAAAATAAAATACTGGAATGAGTTTAAACATGCTGTTAAACTGCTAGGTATAAAAAGTCTTGAATTGTCCAAAGCGTACATTCTGTTAAACTCTGCCCTTCCTACAGATCTTACTAGTAAATAAATAACAAAATATACCTCACCATGGCAGCTGGTCTGTGCCAGAACAGAGGAGAAAGGAGCAGTGTAAGTTGGAATTCAGCTGCTATGCCCAAATGATTTTTATGCAGCTTTAAAACCATGTCATAGAAAGATAAAAATATTTACTGTTTATA
Organism: Willisornis vidua nigrigula; assembly: GCA_021164005.1. Classification (NCBI taxonomy): domain Eukaryota; kingdom Metazoa; phylum Chordata; class Aves; order Passeriformes; family Thamnophilidae; genus Willisornis; species Willisornis vidua. The sequence continues at coordinate 303,670 of JAJPCS010000340.1, forward strand.
ATGTTATCGTTGAATAACAAATTGGACCCTATGGAATCAGACACTGCAAACACATAGTGAAGAAGAGGTGCCTATTCCAAACACTGAGATAGTCTGTGCTTATTTCATGTGCTCCATCCTTTACACAGGTAATGAGGTTAATAATCTATGTTAATAGGGATCATCTCTCAGGTCTCAAAAACAATACCAAAACCAGAACACTGGAGGACACGCGGGTCAAAAAAACAAAGAAAACCCCCAAAGTGTCGCTGTAAGGAACCGAAAGGGCCAGTGGGGTGCAGGGTCAGAGCACACGGCGGGGCACACGGGGGAAAGCACGGCAGGGACAGCGCGGTGCTTCCACACCGGGAGAGCACCGAGCACGGCCGGGGATGGGGGCACAGAGAGGGATGCACAGCCCGGGAGGTGGGCACAGAGAGGGAGGCACAGCCCGGGCGGTGGGCACAGAGAGGGATACACAGCCGGGGATGGGGGCACAGCGAGGGATGCTCAGTGAGAGTTGCACAGCCCGGGCAGTGGGCACAGCGAGGAATTCACAGCGAGGGATGCACAGCCCGGGCAGGGGGCACAGTCGGGGCGGGGGGCACAGAGAGGGATACACAGCCGGGGATGGGGTCACAGAGAGGGATGCACAGCCGGGCCGGGATGCACAACGGGACCGGGATGCACAGCCCGGGCGGGGGCCACTGCGAGGGATGCACAGAGAGGGATGCTTAGCCCAGGGCGGGGGGCACAGCGAGGGATGCACAGCCGGGGCCGGGATGCCCGGGGTTGGGATGCACAGCAAGGGATGCACAGCCGGGGCTGGAGGCACGGCCGGGATTGGCATGCTGAGCAGGGCCAGGATGCACAACCCGGGGCAGGAGGCACAGCGAGGGATGCTCAGCGGGGCCGCGATGCTCAGCCCAGGCGGGACGCCCAGAGAGTGATGCTGAGCCCGGGCGGGGGACACATCGGAGCCGGAGGCATGGCCGGGGTTGAGATGCATAGCGGGGCCAGAGGCACAGCGAGGGATGCACAGCCGGGCTTGGGATGAACAGCCCGGGGCGGGGGGCACAGCGAGGGATGCACAGCCCGGGCAGGAAGGACAGCGAGGGATACACAGCCGGGGATGGGGACACAGAGAGGGATGCACAGCGGAGCCGGGATGCACAGCCTGGGCTTGGGGCACAGCGAGGGATGCACAGGGAGGGATGCACAGCCGGGGCCGTGGGGCACACCCGGGGTTGCGATGCACAGCGGGGCAGGGATGTTCAGCAGGGCCGGAGGCATGGCCAGGGTTGGGATGCACAGCCCGGGCGGAGATGCACAACCTGGGCTCGGGGCACAGCGAGGGATGCACAGAGGGATGCGCAGCCCAGGCTCGGGGCACAGCCGGGATTGGGATGCACAGCGGGGCCGGAGGCACGGCCGGTTCGGAGGCGCGGCCGTCCCGCAGCTCCCCGGGAGCGCCGCCCGGCGCCGGGGCCGCCCCGCCCTCGCTCCCCCGGCTGGCCCCGGGGCCGTTCGGCGGGGCCGATCCGTACCGGAGGGCAGCAGGCACTCCAGCGGCGCGAACCCGCGCTCCATGGCCCGGCTGCGCGGGCACTCGCCCCTGCACGCCATAGGCAGCGGCGCCGATCGGGATCCCGCGGCCACGCGCCCTTCTACATCCCCCCGGCACCGGCACTGGGATCGGGATCGGGATCGGGATCGGGATCGGCACCGGGATCGGGAGCCCGGCACGCCGAGAGGACCGGTCGGCGCCACAATCCGTTGCTCGGCGGTGGACCCGGCACTGGTGGGGCGGGGCACGCGCCAAACCCCGCCCCTCCCCGCTGATTGACAGTAGCGACAGCCTATGGGGACCCTCCGCTGGGAGGGGGCGGGGCCAAGCGGCCGCCCCGCCCTGGTGGCGCCTGCGCGCTCCGAGCTGGGACAGGGGAGGGCACACGGAGGGCCGGAGGGAGCGGAGCGGGGCCATGAAAATGGGCTGCTGTGCTCAGGGGTTCACTGGGAATAAACGCTCTGAATAACTGTGAGCCCGTGGGGAGGGAGGAGAGCCAGAGACTGTGCCCTGAGTGCTCAGCCCGCTGTCCCCTGGCCTACCGTGCCTGGGATGCGGGAGGGCCGTGCGGGATCCCCTGGCTGGCTGTTCCCGGGATGCGGGAGGGCCATGCTCGGTACCCTGGCTGGCTGTTCCCGGGTTGTGGGAGGGCTGTGCGGGGTTCCCTGGTTGGCTGTTGCCGGGATGCGGAAGGGCCGTGCAGGGTCCCCTGTCTGGCTATTCCCGGGGTGCGGGAGGGCCCTGGTTCTGTCTGGCTGTTCCCGGGATGCGGAGGGCCCTGGTTCTGTCTGGCTGTTCCCGGGATGCGGGAGGATCGGGCGGGATCCCCTGGCTGGCTATTTCCGGGATGCGGGAGGGCCGTGCGGGGTCCCCTGGCTGGCTGTTCCCGGGATGCGGGAGGGCCGTGCGGGATCCCCTGGCTGGCTGTTCCCGGTATGCGGGAGGGCCGTGCGGGTACCATCTGTGTGCCCTTTTCTGCCAGGCCCCGCAGAATAAGGCGGCATTTGTGGGCGCAGCCTGAGTTTCAGTTAGAGTTATTTAGGTGTCATCCCAAAGCTTGTTAGATACGTCGTTTCTACCAATTTGCGCGCTCTTAACCGGGACCTTAATCATCCTCAGGCATAAAATGGACACCGCCTGCTAAATTTAAGTTTGCTCTGGAAGCTCAGGGGTCAAGTTTTCGCCACCACCACGCGTCTCTAATGTGGTTCCACCTCCTGGGCCAGCCCTTGTCCCTGCAGGTACCCTTATCCGGCCGCTCCACCTGGAACGGGCGGGCACCTCCCCGCACCAGGCGCTTCCCGTCCTGAACGCACCGAGCTGACAGTCCTCACACCGCAGCAGAGGGCAGCAGAGGAGCGCCGCTCCTCCATCCCTCCTTCCAGGCTCCCTCCATCCCTCCCTCCCGGCCCTCCTCGTTATCTCCCTCCCGGCCCCCCCTCCATCCTTCCCTCCCTGGCTCTCTCCATCCTTCCCTCCCAGGCTCCCTCCATTCCCTCCCCTCCCGGGCCCCCTCCATCCCTCCCCTCCCGGGCCCCCTCCATCCCTCCCCTCCCGGGCCCCCCCCATCCCTCCCCTCCCGGGCTCCCTCCATCCCTCCCCTCCCGGCCCTCCTTATCTCCCTCCCAGTCCCATTCCATCGTCCCTCCCACCCGGGCTCTCTCTGTCCCTCCCTCCCGGCCCCCCTCCGTCCTTCTCTCCCACTCCTCCTTCATCCCTCCCTCCCGGCCCCTCTAACCTTCTCGCCCATTGCCCTGCACTCAGACAACCTGGGGTGAGGTCTCATCCCGGAGGCTAAAGAAGAATGAGCTTGGACAGTGGCTGGGCTCGATGATCTCGGGGGTCTTCCTCAACCTAATGCTTCTGTGATTCTCTGTCAGTGAAGGTTTCCTGTCAAACTGGAGGGAAGTGGCACCAACACATGAGCCTGCTGCTCAGTCTGAGGTTCACACTCAGGGCAACGTTATTTAAGTGATCTCAGTGTTGGGCATGGCTGGGCTGCATTTTTAGGGCAAGGGGGAATAGCTTTAAAATGAAAGAGGGCAGGCTTTTGTTGGATACTAGACTGTGAAGGTGGTGAAGCACTGAAATAGGTTGCCCAGAGAAGTTGTGGATGCCCCATCTGTGGAACTTCTCAAGGCCGGGTTGGATGGAGCTCTGAGCAACCCGGTCTTGTGGAAGGTGGCCCTGCCCATGGCCAGGGGTATTGTGATCTAGACAGTCTTCAAGGTCCCTTCTGACCCAGAACATTCTATGGTTATCCCAATGACTGGAGGTGTGCCTTTGGTTTGAATGCTTCAAGCACTAAGCCTTTGTTTTGGACCTTCCAGACAAGCTGCCCTGCCGCCTGTAAGAGATTACACTCTACAATTTTAGGGCATGGAGGCTGCCAGAAATTCAGAAGCGTTTGAGGCGTTCATGCCTTGACAATGCCAGAAATGAGATTACTGGGAGACAAGGAAAAGATATTAAGGACATCAAAAGATCTCGGGTTTTTTACACTATAGATTTAGAAAATGCTTTGTTTCACTTTTGTGTCATTTAAAGTTTTCTCCTCTCTGCACAGAGAACTTGAATTTCAAAGGCTTTAGGACTTTGTTATCATCTCGGCATCTCATTCTTGGAGCAGGAAGCATGCTAGCATCAGGAAGAAGCAGCATGCTGTCTTTCCCAAGAAGGGAGACCATGTGGGAACCACCATGCAGTTGGCCTGTGCTCTCCTCCTCTTATTGTCTCTTCTTCCACTTTGTCTCCCCACCCTCGTCCTTGCAATTTTGACAAACACTTTCCTACTGCCTGGTAATATTATCAAACCTTCCCCAGGACAGCTTAGTTTTCTTCTTCAGTATCTGTCAGTATCTCTGTAATTATTTTTTTAATTTGTGCTTGAGGAGTACCATCTGGTGCAAATAGTTGCTGATAAACATCTGCTTATGCATGAGAATAGTCATACTTGTTCAGAGGGAGGGTCCATCTCAGTCAGGGCCTTGTTCCTGGTAGTGTTCACTTGCAGGTCCTCCTCTTCCTGTTCTCTTCAATGTTTTGTTGGGTTTTTTACTGTAAATACATCGCTTTCCATCTCTCTATTCTCTTCATATCCCACAAGATGCTTTTTCCACCTCTGTCACATCTGGGCTTCCAGGCAATCCTTTACCAGCCACTGCTGCAAAAAAGTAATTGTACCTCTCTCTGCTAATCACAGTAATGCATGATTCATCACAACAATAGCACTGCAAAGAGAAATCAGTCTTGAGAGAACAGGCTGGTACTGGTATCCTTAAAATCCTTTCAAGATGTGTGAGGGTCTGCAAGGTAAGGAAACCTGCCAGCCCACTCCCCAACCAGGCAAGGGGCAGACAAGTCACACGCACTTATCTCCTTGAAACCTGCCTTGCTTTCACTGGTCTTCCCTTCAGGTACAAACCACAGTGTAAAGCTCTTTTTAAAATTCAACTCCACAGGAATAGGTTGAAGTCAATGCTAAAATGCACTGATCTGTAAGGCAGGACCTGATAACTATTTAAAACTGTTTGTCAGAGTCTAACAAAGGTATCTAGTAGAGGAAGTTTCAGAGAGCAAAATTAATAACTGCACCGACGGGCATGTTCTCTTATGGATAGTCCCTTAAGGACAATGAGCAGTCAGCAGGCTGATTTACTTTTTTGAAATATAAGCACTTTCACCTCCTTTTTGCACTTTACATCTGTGCTAGGACATCCATTGAATTTTCCTGTGAAGGGCTACCATTTAATGAGCTAGGGATGTTTTTTTCTTCTCACACATGGGAAATTCCTCAGTAAATATTGCACCTGCTTTTCTGGGTAACGTATGAGATTCAGCAACACTTTTTTCTTTATCTGGATCTCAAACCAAACCTTCTCCCCTGCTCTTTTCCTCTAGTTGTGTATGCCTACATTACTTTGCAGGGTTTGCAGAAGAACATAGAGAGAGGCTATTCAAGAAAGACATCCTCAGGGCTCTGATACTGTGCTTTGATTCCTACTGTCTCCTCTGATTAGTTAAAAGGAGGGCAGGTGACCTCAACCCTAAGTGAGAAAATAAACAGGCAAGCAGATGTAGTTCCTGAGTGACAGATGGGCCTGTCTGACAGAGGAAGTATCAAAATGACTGACAGGAAAGGCTGAGGGAGTGTTCAGACCTTTTAAACCTGCTCTGATAACTAACCAGCCAGTCATGCCTCTCACCTGAGATATCCCTTAAAGTTTGTAAAGACTTGATGGCTGGTCTGCATAGGGAAAAACTGCAATTTATATGTATTATTACATACATTCATAGATAAATTCTTCTTAGCAGACTCCATATAGCTTCCTCTGCTTTAGGAAAAACTATTCAGAGGAGCAGTCAGTTGGGTGGCTTCTGTGGAGCAAAGTTATGACATGACTAGCACTGCAGTTCAGCACCATTAAAACTGGTCAGATGGAAGAGTTGAAGGGTGATTAGGAGGCCAGTGGCTTTTATGTATTTATAACATCTCCTGGGACTCAGCATGGAAAGAAGAATGAAGTCAATATGAATTGCAAGGGGATTTATACAACCATAGAATCAATTGGGTTGGAAAAGGCCTCCCAGATCATCTAGTCCAACCCTTGGTCCAACTCCAGTCCCTTTACCAGATCATGGCACTCAGTGCCACGGCCAAGCTCAGGTTAAAAACCTCCAGGGATGGGGAATCCACCCCCTCTCTGGGCAGCCCATTCCAAGGCCTGAGCACTCTCTCTGCAAAGAATTTCTTTCTGCTCTCCAACTTCAATTTGCCCTGGCAGAGCTTGAGCCCATCGTGCCCCCTTGTCCTATTGCTGAGTGCCTGGGAGAAGAGACCAACCCCCACTGGCCAGAACTTCCCTTCAGGGAGTTCCAGACAGTGCTGAGGTCACCTCTGAGCCTCCTCTTCTCCAGGCTGAACACCCCCAGCTCCCTCAGCCTCTCCCCACAACACTTGTGCTCCAGTCCCTTCTCCAGCCTCGTTGCTCTTCTCTGGCCCCGCTCCAGCCCCTCAATCTCTTTCCTGACCTGAGGGGCCCAGAACTGAACACAACCCTCAAGGTGTGGCCTCTCCAAGGCAGAGTCCAGGGGAAGGGTCACTGCCCTGGGCCTGCTGGCCACACTAGTTTGGATCCAGGCCAGGATCCCATTTGCCTTCTTGGCCACCTGGGCACACTGTTGGCTCCTGTTGAGCTTCCTGTCAGTTATTCCCCTCAGGTCCCTTTCTGCATGGTTGCTCTCCAGCCACTCTGCCTCTAGCCTAAAGCCAGCAGTGTTCACTGTTCTCCCTTAGGATGATCGATCTCTGCATATCCCAGTACAGATACACTGCTGAGACCAAGTTATAGTAGCATTAGTTGCTTTCAGAATTTTTTTCCTTCTCTCAAATGGACCAATCTAGTTCAGATTGAAAGGTTTAGAAGTATTTACGGATTTTGGTCAACAAAATGATAGGAGCTGTCTCTAACATTCACAGCATAATGCCCCTTTCCCTGACAAAAGTCAGATAGTTCTGGTAATGCCAGACACCATCATTTAATGCTTAATTTTGTGGCCCCTTTGCTTCTTCACCAAAACAGGAATCATATCTCTGTGCTTGAGTGAAAATACTTTGGGTTCTGTCCAAAAACTATGGCAGATTTCAGTAACTGGCAACATGTATCTGAAGCCTTTTGATTGGAAAGGGTGTAGAATCACAACTACCCAAGTACCTTCAGAGATCCCTCTCGGTGATGTCTAAAACAAGCTGCTTGTATAGCAGGGGGCATTTGTTCCTCCAGCTACTCCAATTTTACTGCTAAAACAGAACAGTCTGTACAAGGCTGGCAGTGAGGATTCATACAATGTGTAAATGTCAAAAATATTTTCTTCTTCTCTCCACAGCTTAACTTTATACTAAAATGAATCCAGAGTTAAAACTAGCAGGCTGGGATGGTTCATTCTGGTATCTATCCCAGTATTTATGCAGAATAATAAGGTTGAGAATGTTTAGCTAGCTCAGCTGTCTGATTGTCTGTACATCCCTAAGTGCTTTATAATTCAAAAAACGCAGGCATCAGTAGATAAATGGGATGCTTTATTATAGACATTATATCCTTGCAATTCTCCTGTGCCAACAATTTAAGTCCTCGCAACCTCCTCAGAACTCGAAACACCAATTTCAAAGGTACAGTCATTGAGGGGGAGAAAAAACCACACAAAAGAAGACCTGCAAACACAGACATACAGAATCTAACACACCCCTTCTTCAAGTACAGGTCCTGTAGCAGTTAATAGAACCAACTATGCATTTGTTTCAAGTCCTGAAGAGATTATGAAACTGTAAATAAATAGGATGCTAAGTGCAATCAGTTTCTGCAGTGGTGTGGAGCAGGTGGGAGATAAAACTTACAGATTCTATTAGGTCACTCAGCAAAGCTGGAGAAAATAGTAGAATAATAATCCTGTGGCTCTGGCCAGGCAGGACCCTGAGTTTGGAAGGGCTGAGTTTAGTCCACACTCTGCTACCTGCATGCATAGACAGAACCAAACCCCATGGATCCATAGCCTCAAGTGTATTCCATGTCTGAGGAATGAAATTACCTTTGAGAGATCCAGTTTACAGCATTCCATGCCTTTGTTGCCTCATCTGCATAATGGCATCAATGAGGTAGACCCACACTTTTAAATCAACCTGAGATCAACAGCCAAATACAAATGAATGTGTATTACTAATGAATAGACAGATGGCATTTGTTTATGAATCAATTCTATACAAGTTGGGAAGAAGATTTATTATGATCATCAACAATATTCTGTCATGAAGATGGATGAAAGATAAACTTTGAAAAGAATATTGTGTATTCAAGTGATAACTTTTAGAAATAAGGCATTTGCATCAAGTCAGCTGCTCTCAAGACTCTATGGATAACAGTAAGCAGAGATAGCACAGGCTAATACCTATCCCTATATTCTTGATTTCCTGAAGTCAGGAGACTATGTAGATTACTGAGATGATAGGCAAGATGTTTGACTAACCTGACAAGGAATTCCTGAGAGGCCTTCACTGTTGTCACCTGGCAGCACAAGAAGAGTTAAGCAGGAACAATCTAGTGATTTGCTGCACTCTGTTCTGCCTGGAAGAATTGTCTTACCTTGACTGACATGTACAGGAACTCTCACTGTCTTCTCAGTGTGGGACAACCAATGTGAAGAATCACTCCACAGTTTCCTCTCAGGACCTTGTTTCCAGTGCAATCTAATTTCTCATGTAGGTGCATCTCACAGCTCTAAAAAAGGCACACGTTTTTTAGTTCTTGATGTCTTTACCCTGAGTCTTGTTAACTGTTCTACAAGCATAGCTCTCTCAGGAGGCAGCATTTGGAAATGAGTATTAACTGCTTTGGACTAGATGTGAGGGCAAATGGGATGGCACTGGCCTTCATAGGTATGAGGTGTGGTGGGTACTGTCCTGTGTCTCTGGCCATGTCCATGTGCCAGTGCATTGGAGTGAGAGAAGGCAGGTTGCAGTAGCTTCACTCTGTGGTCTGTCAGGTTCTCATCCCTGTCCCACAGGAATGAAAAAGTCTTGTAACACTGCCAAGGGCAGCTTTACCTGCAGTCATTTGGGCACACAGCACACTTGGTGTGGCCCTAAGGCTGTGCAGGACAGGAGGTGAAGGGTGGCTCAGGATAAGAACACAAGTCAGTCGTGTCACTTCTGCCCCACCTGGGCTGCTTGGCCAAGGACCAGACAGTATTCTCCACAGACATGAGAAGAGGGGCCATCCATATGTGACATTTACAGCTGTGTTGACCTCTCCAACCTACTGTTCTAACTCATTAAAGTAAGGGAAGAAATGTTGAGTCCTGCAAGGACCTGAATCTGTCGGGGCCAGTGTCACTGTGAGGGGGGGCCACTTAGAGGGATCTCTGGGATGGAAATGATGGCAGGCATCCAGCTGCTTCAGTGTCTTTGTTAGGTTCCATAAAAGTGGCAGTGCTGTCTGATGAGCTGTTTAAAAGGTAGCAATAAAGAAAATATAATGGCTGCTATTCTGAACAAAGCTGCCTGAGCCTGCCCTTAACTCAAAGGCTAAATCTGTTACGACTTTCTTGCTAATTCTGCCTTTGGGTCCCAGGTGGAGGGGAAAGAACATCCTGCTGGGACTGAGGGGAACCCTCAGATACACCTCCTTCTCTCACTTGCACAACCTTTTTCAACTAGTGCATGCAAAGACACTCCCTGGCTGGAGATTCCTGCCATTAATGCCTCTCTAACTTAGACAGAGAACAATTCCTGAGACACCCTACGGGACACTGAAAGACCTGCAGCAACAGAGCATCACACAAGGCAGAGTACATCATTTATTCCCATGCATTAGAGGCTGCTGCTGCTTGTGGACATACTTACAAATGTTCACATAGATAAATATGTTGCATCTTCTTGTAGTTTAGTTGCTTAAGTTAGCTGCGGGCTGACATATGATAGAGATCACATTTAAATCTTTCGAGTAAAACACTTTGAAAGCAAACCTATTAAGGTTAATAGAATGAACTTACAATGCCCATGGTTAAGAAGGAGGGGGCAGTGAGACACTCAGTAAATTGTTCACCAAATAGCCTGTCACCTCTCGGTCTGCAGCTGAAGGCCTGCCGATGGATCATTCTATTATCTTTAATAAGCTTAATTTGAAAGTGGTATGCACATGAAACGTTAAATATCAACTCCAGTTTTGTTATTTGTTATTCTGGATCTACCTTTAATATGTTAATAAAGATATATACAGTCTAAGAAAGTGCAAAGGCATTATACAAACCACACTCACCTAAAAATGTCTAAAATGTAAAAAAAAAAAAAAAAAAAGAAGATAGGAGTATTTCTGTGCCTTAAGCTCTTTGATGCATAAAACCCAGTACAGTATGTACAAATTTACAAAGTAATTTCTAGGAAATGCATTCAGGATTGAACAACCTCACCAATCAGTTTGGGGGTTTTATACCTACTTCATGAGAAAACAGCCATTTACTTAATACTTAAGGTGCCTAAAATGCAGATTAGAACCCTAGGAGATTTTGCTGTACTTGCTTACATTCACCCTTGGGCACTTTGTTGCCTTAGAAAATCCTTCTAAGTGTTTTAAGACAGAATAGCAGATCCAGGTGGGCTGCTCTTGCACTTGCTGACACATGCAGTTCATTTCTGCCCCTGCAGAACCTCTGCTGTTCCTTGCCTCCCCTCTGAGAAGTTCTGCTGAATGTGCCACAACAGCCATCACATTTGCTTGGCACCATTTCATAGAACCATAGAATGGGTTGGGTTGGGAGGGACCCCAAAGATCATCTAGTTCCAATCTCCCTGCCCTTTCAGATGTTTTAATTCCCTCAGCCATTGCTGAAGGACTTCCCTCCCTGGCAGTGCCAAGCCGTGCCGTGGCTTCTACTGCAGGAACATTCTGAGTTTATTCAGGGGTCTTGCTACGAGGCTTCTCACCGTGATATTCGAAAGCCAATGAGGAAGATGTTTCCAACTGAGATTCAGTGTGTCCCAACCCAGTGATGGAGGTGTAATCGCCAAAGATCACTAAAGCAACACTGTTATTCACATCCCTGTGAACCAAAAAGGACAGAGAGAAGGTCGACAGCACAGGTGGGAGAGGGCAGAGCTGGGTGAAGTAACTATTGCACAGAGCTCAAGGGTGTTCTCCCTCTCGTTGTCACAGAAGTGGCAAGGGACAGAGGTCAGAAGGGAAAAGCAAGCCTAGTAACCAGCTCTGGCAGCTTGCAACTGCACAGCTACCTAAAGACAGTGTAATTCTGGTGAACTCAGTTGTAGATTGATGTTAGCAGGGGTTTGTTTATGAACTGAAGTTTATCCCACCCAAAGCACTCCTTGTCCTTTGACATGTACTTTTGCCTGACTTATACTGGCTTATTAATTTTACCCAAAATTTGTTAAGTAGACTGGGATAAATTCACAAACAGAACCAAGGTCTTAAATCAGTATCTATTGAATCACCAGATTGTACTGGCTTGATTATCATTGTGTCATGCTACCTGATAGTTTTTATTTAAACTAGTGCAAGTTTGTATTTAGGCAATTCCTTTAGCTCAGTGCTTCAAAGTATTTAACCTTTAAAAGGCTTAAAATTAATACTTTACCTGAACATCACTGTGGATTAGGATCTCTATACTTCATGTGTTTCTTTTACTCTTGTTTTCTCTCTCTTTGTTTCCTCATGCCTTTCTTTTTCTCCTTCCTCCTCCCTAAGTTTTCCTTCCCTTCTGTGGAGTTCTGTGCTTGTCTTCCCATGGGCCCTCCTACCTGAAAGAATGGAGCAGAGTAACTTTAGCAAAGCTGATTAATATTATTTCCTGCCTTGGCAAGAAGTGGAGAAGGGAATACTCTTGCAAATATCACCTACTTAAGATGCTAAGCCAAAGAAATCTGTTTTACACTTGAGGCTATACACTACAAATGGTGCATCCCAAGAAAAGCTAAAGTTGTTTGCAGGGAGGGAGAAATTGCTGACTCCCAATGAAATTATTTCCTAAAGATATTTAATCTGGGATATGACTCCTGGCTCGGTTCAATATAATTTTAATGCAGGCCACAATTATAAAAGGTACAGTTCTTGCTTTTTTGTCCCCTTGCACCCCATTTCCCTCATGTAGTTATACTCAGGCTTTTATTCCAGGTTTGCTGTTCTAGGGCAGAGAGAGAGCAGTGACCCTAAAACTTCTTTAAAGTTGAGGGGCTGTTAAAAAATTCACAAATTGTTGCAGGCTGTGAATTATGCTTTTGTTTTTGCCAGATGCATCATTAGAGAAACTGATTTCAAAATGTAGTAGATTTGCATGCCCCAAGTAGAGGAATTGGTTACACAGGAATATTTTATAAGGAAAGGAAGAAGCCTGGTAGGCCAATTTTAATTAGAGCTGGATTTTACTTCAACAGTTGTGCTCTGAGATTTAAGAACAAAACGAAGCAACAACAAAAAAAAGCACCCTCAGTTCTGTACAAACTAGAAAGTAAAGACCTGGTATTGGGTTATTTACTTCATTCTCACTATGGGATATATTTCACCACACATACTATAGTGCAAAATATTTCCTTTGACCATGGCATGACAGATGTGAGGAAGAAGTAAATATAATGAGTACAGTAAATAACACATACCCTACCAAAAGGCAGAAAACAGACCATAATAATAAGTCATTAAATTCTTTAATGCCTATGGTAATTTGAAAGCATTCTGTATACTGGAATACAAGGTTGCCATCAGAACATAATATGTTGCCTCAATAGCAAATCAAATGAAGAGGACAAAAAGAAAACACTATAAAAAGTCTCTGTGGTTATTCAGAATCCCTATTCATAGAATACAAGACCAAGAAACAAGTTCAGTGCTATTTCTTGATGGGCTAAAATGATGTCTTAGTCTGTTTTGCAAAGGAAAAGAGGCTTTTCAAAAATTCAGCAAGTAAGTAATGAGGATTTGTACACAGGAAAACAAAGCGAAAGCTGAGAAGAAGAGAACTTGGTCACCCCTAGTAATTTCTGAATTTACAGCTCAGTTTGCATGTTGACAGACAAACAGGTTTCTCACAGTTTCATGTTAAAAACTGTGATGAAGGAAGGAAAATCCAGACTCACATGTGAAAGACACTGGAGACTGACATGTGAAAGACTCACTTCCTAAGCTTTACCATATGGGAAAACATATTTATTATTTACAATCAGCCTCATACATGTTGCCTATACATGAGTATTTTAGCACTTAAGTAAGGGAGAGTAGAGTCTGGGTTTGAAGGGCAGAGGCCCAATAAATGAAAACTTTGATGAGGAATATCTAAGAATAGGGAAAGACCAGCTTATCCTTGACATGGGCAATGTCTGGCTTCCACTAACTGGAGAGCAGGCACTCAGCTGTGTTGTGCATCAGCTTGTTAGCAGCAGAAAAAAGGGCAAACCCAACTGTGTTAATTCAGCAAAATACAGTGCACTGGATTTACTGCTGGATTATTTTTTTAACATCAATATCTTCTTATGAGCAGAAGTTAACACACTATGTGTTGAGCCTAGAATTCATTTTTGCTCCAGTTACTGTTTTAGCAGTGCAGTAGTCCACAATGATCTCATTTATCCAGCCAAACTTCGCTGATGGTGCAGTTACATTTTTCATCCCAAATGCCCTTACACCAATCCTGCTCACTGTTTAGATGTACCTCTGAGTCCTGAGGTTGACTGGTTTTGTCTCCTTCATCTCATGGTGGTAATGGGGACTCACATCATTGGGAGGACATTAACGGTGGCATTTTCTTCCTCTCCAGTCTTGGGGCTGCCTGGGGCTAATTTTGTTCAGTTTTCTCATCCAAATCTCATTCTTCTTCATCACATCTCAGCCCAGGTTTGAAAGTTGCACAACAGCCTCACTTAAACCAAGGGCTGCTGTTGTGTACACGGGGAAAGTGGGACCTGTCAGTCCCTCCCTGTCAGTGAGACTCAGCTGCAAGCATTGAGCCAGCTACAAACAGCTGAGGCCAAAGCAAACCCAGGGAAGTCCTGACATCCTGTTCTCTCAGGTCAGAGTAAAGTTGCAGCCTTTTATTAGTGACTGCAAGAAAATCATATTCCCCATCCTCAAATGGCTGAAATAATTTTTACCGAGTTACAATTTATGCCATATATAATTGATTCATGTGTGAATCAGCCAGTATGGAGATAAGACGACTTTTAAAGAATGGCTGTTTAGAGCTTTTCCCCAAGGTGATATCACAATGGCTGTCATTCACATTATCTCTGCAATGCAGCGGGTGGGATGCTCAGGGAGTCTGTCTCTTGTTACAACTGACTTTGATTTTAAAAACAAAGACAGTAGCTCATAATATGTTTTTTTTTTCCTTTTCTTTTCTGTTGCAAGCACAGCTCCCCTTCAGTAACTTCATCTCCAATTCCTGTAGAGGGACGGACATAACAAATGCAACAAACTAACTTGAAAAATGAACAAGAGTAATGAGAAGTAAAGTGTAAGTTTAATGAAGTAGGAAATCTGGCTTCATTAGTTCCAGGATTCGCAAGACTGTTTAATGTGTAGCACCTCAGGCTGGATGAAAGTTGCCCAGAGCCTTTCCTATCATGGTTACACAAATTAAGATCCTCAGTATGAGTGAAAATCGCCTTCCTCTGAAGATGGAAGGGATCTCAGAGGGCTGCTGTCTGCAAAATCCAGTAAGCAAAGAGCTCTGTCAGAAGAGGATGTCGGCAACTCTTGTGCTGGATTACTACAGAATAAATGTGATGCTTGTTTCACTAAGCCCCTTTGGTAGTTAAAAAGAAATCAAACCTCTAAATTAGTCCACATCAACTGACAAACCCGTGTGCAATAGCTGCCAGTGGAACTGCAGCCCTTCACAAAGAGCTTAGGTTTCTGTGTGCTCACTTCCAACCTTGCAGCTGCCAGCACCGTATTGCTTTGCCTTTTGGCTGCCTGGTGGTGCCAGGAAAACTCAGGATGTATGTGGAGCAGGTACAGTCCCATCCAACAGGAACTCTACCAGAGCTGCAGGAGCAGGAAACGTTTCTTTGCCTATCCAGTGAGTGTTTCAAGATCACTTCAGATAAACTGAACAGGCAGGTTAGATAGAGAAGAAAGCTACTGACCACAAAGAAATGAAATCCATTAAGACATTTCATAGAATCATAGAATGAGTTGGGTTGGAAAAGACCTCTGAGATCATCAAGTCCAATCCTTGATCCAACCCCACTGATCACCAGATCGTGGCACTCGGTGCCATGTCCAGTCTCACCTTAAAAACCTCCAGGATGGGGAATCCACCCCCTCTCTGGGCAGCCCATTCCAATCCCTGAGCACTCTCTCTGCAAAGAAGTTTTTTCTGCTCTCCAACTTCAATTTCCCCTGGCAGAGCTTGAGCCCATCGTGCCCCCTTGTCCTATTGCTGAGGGCCTGGGAGAAGAGACCAAGCCCCACCTGGCCAGAACTTCCCTTCAGGCAGTTCCAGACAGTGCTGAGGTCACCTCTGAGCCTCCTCTTCTCCAGGCTGAACACCCCCAGCTCCCTCAGCCTCTCCCCACAGCACTTGTGCTCCAGTCCCTTCTCCAGCCTCGTTGCTCTTCTCTGGCCCCGCTCCAGCCCCTCAATCTCTTTCCTCAACTGAGGGGCCCAGAACTGAACACAACACTCAAGGTGTGGCCTCACCTTTGCTGAGTATTTTATTTATCTAATATTATTTAATATTTCATATTTTTACACCATCCTTTAACCAGTATTTTAGGAATGAGATGAGCAGGACATGATCAGTGGACACATCTCTCAGTTAGGGCGGGACTAGGGGTGTTTGATTCTCATGGACAAAAGGCTGGAAAGTACTGTTTAAACCTCCTGACTACAGAAGAAGTGGATAAAAGAGGTGGAATATGGCTGTTTGCATTTCAAAGATACAAGTACCAGCAAGTCTGACCTCCTGACCTCCAAACCTCCTGGTTTGTCTTCTGAAATGACAGTATTAGAACATCTTTTCTCCCTCTACTCTCCATCCCATCCATTCACTTCAGATTTTTCCACAGGCAGAAGCTGTACAAGTCTGTGAAGCACCACGTGTTGCTCTTTCCCTGCTTTGACTTTCAGCCAACGCTCTGTTTTGGACAAAGCCATTCACGACACCATCGTTCCTGACAGAATAAAAGATAATCACTGCTCGTTTGTCTCCTGCTACTGAAGATATGGAAATTGGACCATGGCACCGCTCAAGGGAAGACAAATTTTGCCAGTTCCCATTTATTATTCATTTCCACAGCAACATCTCATCAGCAAGTGGTGTCCACACTGTGATGAAAAGTGGGCTAAATTTGAAATTTTAATAGTGTTTACTTAAAAATGCTAATGCCACTGCCAAAGACCATTGGGAAGGTGTTAATCCTCCTCCCGATATATTTTCAAACTTGTTTCTATAGTAAGCAGATCATGAAACATATTTTAACCTCAGTGATTATTTAAAACGAGCTGTTTAGTCAACCCTAAATTTCCAACAGCAACAAACCAGAATTTCATCTCTTAATTAAGCCAGCATTCAAAGTCGGATTGAGAAGAGGATCTGAGTAATGCAATAACACTGAGGCCACCTGCTAAGGTACTCATCTGAAGGCCCAGCTTATTGTCTGTGCTCCAATGAATTGACTATTTGTTAAGTTACTTAGAAAAAATGCTGACATTTAAAAAAAAAAACCATCTGCTAAAGGTTCTAAGTAACTTTTGGTATAACAATCTCTTGGTCTCTTTTAATCTTTTGTGTCTGGTCTTCATGCTTAACTTTATCACATCACCTCTCCTGTCACCAATCACTAAAGCCCCCTTCTGTTCACCAAGGAGGAGGACAATCAAATATTTTCAAAAAGAGCTTTGTATATGTATTTCCATGAGCCAATTTCTTTTTTATTTTTTTCCCTCATAAGAGCATTGAACTTACTCATCCAGTGTTTTCCAGACCAGATTTCCTGGGTTTCAAAACCTACTGAAATTCTGATGCAGTACAAAACTGGCACGTCTGGAAAAGTGAATACTTTAGAAAGAAATTCAGGCCTGTCTTCAAGAGAAGGAAGTCAAGAGGGCTGTGTAAATCTGCAACATTTTCAGGAGAAAGAGAAAAGTGAGGAGGAGGTAGTAGAATTGGTCCTTTGTTTCACATTTGAAATAATTAGCAGGCCCTCAGTTCAGCATCATGAGACAAAGTTCTTGGTTACCATGAGAAGAGGGGTGGTGAGAAAACACGAGGCAGTTTGGTATTTGTTCAAAACTGCCAAATCTCCTCATCCAAATCTGTCTAAATAGGTCCCACCAAGTGCACAGCCAACTGCCTCGCTTCAAAATGCATCTTGTTGAAGAAGTCTGGAACAGTGAGCACAGAAACTTCCCTAAGCACCAACTGGTCTTTAACAAATAATCACCTTTCACACCAATGAATGCTTTAGATGCAAAAGATTGCAATGCCTTGTAAAAACCGACGGAACACCTTTCCACTTTTATATTTACCACTAAAGGAAAGCCACATCTAGAATAACAATTTAGAGTTGCTTTGCTATGTGATATTAGATTAAAAAAATCCAAAGCAACAAAGCAAAGAATTAAATATAATATAGGTAAAAGCTACTTTAACTGCATGTAGAAGAGGGTTATTATATCAGAAGTCTCTGATCAGGAGGAATAATAATCTTTCATTTCACAAAAGGGGCTGTAGAACTGGCTAAGAGCAGTCAGAATCCCTTTGTATATACTATCAAAGAGCTGGTGCCTCAACAATGTATTTTCTCTCCCATTTTCTGTAGTTCTCATCCCTGATTTAGACTGAGGAGCTTCTCTGTAGTCCTGAACCACTGTCATCACCTAAATCTCAAGTACACATCGAGGCAGAGTGTTAATCCTGTCAAAGGAGGTAGGTGCAAATGGCCAATTATGGGTTGCTAAATAAGGAATGCCTGAGTGGTCTCTAAAATGGAGACCTTCTATATGTCAAAAAATAATCTATTTTAACCACTTCTATTGCTACAGTAAACTAAAAAGCAAATTAATACAATGCCACCCCTTGAGAAAAAGGAAATGCACTCTGATGGATTTAGCTGATATTAACAATCACAACACCAGAGCTCTTTTTTCCATACATCTCACTCAAAGCAATATTTCTTGCCCAAAGCCACATTTCTTACCTAAAACCACATAACAATTATAGGCAAAGTTTCTTACCTCTGTTTGCAAAAAATTAAGACCAAACCATAACAAAACGACAGACTCTATGCCCCAAACCAAACAAATACAAACAAGGCAAACCCCCAAAGGATATCCCAATGATTTAAGCAAGATTATTTAATACTTTGGAGATTCAAATTTGAAGGTGTTGCATTCTGTAAGGATTTGTTATGTTCTGACTAGTTGATGGAGAATTAAGGCCTCTAATTATATTAGTCTTGATGTACAATGCTGCATATGTGTTAACATCCTTTCCTTGAACTCCACCCTTTAAACCTACTTGAGATTTAAAATCTGGGCAACTTGCCTATCAGATCTTTGTTACAAGGTGCTATCAAAAGACTTATACTTTCATACACTTCCTGGTATTTTCCTTCTGAACTGTTCTCAATAACATTTTTGCAATATACTTTCTGAGGGAAGTTGTTTTATTCCAAGGTAGGAGCAGGCACAGAGTGCCAGCCAACATCACAAGCAGAAACTTTCCCTCTGGCCAACAATCTCAAACAGGGCACTCTGAAGGTCCACAGAGTTTGAGCAGGGGAGGGTATGAAGTTACCTTTTCTGAGAGCTCTCCACTACCTTTTTCACCTAAATAAAAGTGGCTGTGTAGAACAACACATGCTGGAATAGCCAATTTTCCCTGGATTTGCTAATGCCATGCATCAGTACAGAGATTTTTAAACACCAAACAAACCATAAAGCCAGAGCATGTTACAAGTGAGAGACACCTTTATAGTGAACAAGTAGCAGCTCTCCTCGTTAGTGTTGTCTTCCTACCTTTGAAATTTGTTCTTTGTTCTTCACAGCACAGACAAGAGTGCTCCTGAAATCTTTGCCAAGCTGCAAAGTCTTGCCAGTTAAAGCCCACACGGAAATATAATGGAGAGAGGAACAGTTACAGTAATGCCAGATGGACTGTACAAAACAGATAGCAATTTACTTCTTCAAGGGTAATTACAAAAGTTGTTGGGAAATAACCAGTCCCTTTTTTGGCCAACCAGGAAGACAGAAGGCAGCTGGACAAAAACCAATGCTCACTATAAAGTGCAGCCAAAACCAAGAGCTGAACTGGGCATCCTGGAAAAAGTTGTCTAAATGCATCATTGCTTCCTGATGGGACTGCTCAGAGGTGGCTGCACAAGTGTTTGGAAAAGGACAGTCAGAGAGTACTTAGAGTGCCTGGTTATTGATGTCGATGTATCAAGGGGCATTCCAGGGGTTTGTGCTGGGCCCTGTCAGCGTTTGCAGAAGTGCCAAGAATGAGGAAAGAGAGAACAAGCTTCTTACATTTTCTGATGAGCTCAAAGTGGGTGTAACTGCAAGCACACAAAGTGATTGGGACCAGAATTGGGAAAAAACCCCAAAGGCAATTTCATGACAAGAAGTACAAGATACAGTTTTCCAGGAACAGTCAAGTTTCACTCATAAGACAACAGCCTATATGCTTAACTATGGGGAAAAATGGGTATTAGAGCAGATTTTAAATGTGTGACTCAATAGTAGTATCCTATCCCAAATAAAACAGGCAAATGAGCCTGTCAACACAAGGACATATTTAGAGATCACTCAGAAACTGAGATAGATGCTGTCTAGTGGAGTTTTCTGGGCAGTTTGGGGCATGTTCATTAATGAAGGTGGAAAACAGCTGGGCCTAAGAGAAGCCTGGGAGCGAGATCTGAATCAGTGAGGGTTGTAAAGTCTAGAGAAAAGAATGCTTAGGGTGAGCACCATAATTGTTCAAATATGTAGCAAGCTGTAGAATAGAGAACATGTCCTGCTGCTCCTTCTCCACAATGAATAGCACATGAATGGATTGAAACTACTGCAAGGAAGACTTATAGTACCCACCAGAAGAACAAATACTGATGGTTACACAGTACAACGCAGTGCCAGGCAAGACTGGGGGTCCTTCTCAAAGGGAGCTTTTAAGAACAGTTTATCTCCCTGGAAATGGTTTATGCACAACTAACACAGCCTTGGGAGGTGGGAGATTTTGTTTTCCTTGATTTTCTCCTTCTTATGTGCACAGACATACCATGCATCCTCTGCATATTCATGTTTGAAAAACAAATTAACTTGATCAAATTTGATCAGATTAGTTTGATCATTTCACAGTTCTCCTCTGCTCTTTGAAATCTTCCTCCACCGCTACTCACTTTTCGTATCTTTTGGAACCTGTGGTGTTTTTTGACTTCATCTCCTTCATTCCCTGCTCCCTTTTTCCTCCCTTAAAAGGGTCATTTTTAACTCTGAAAATGTCAACTACCAGGAAAATGTGCAAAAATTAGAGACTGATAATTTACGACCTGCAAGAATGAAGGGTAGGAATACAGGATTTATTTGTCCAATTTGTTCTGTCCTTCAAGTAATTTTTTTTTGTTAATGTTCAGTAATGTTTGAAGAAATTATTTCCAACTGTGAATTCCTCTTTGTCAGAACAACTGGCTGCCCATCACATCATGATGAGCCTGATCAGAGGCTGCTGCAGCCCCACCTTGCAGCTCTCCTGCCAAACTCAAGTCTGGCTGTAGCTCCTCATCTCTGCTCCTCTGCTGGAGCTTTGATCATCTCAGGCTCCTGCTGCAGTTGGGAGCAGCACAGAGGCATTTCCAGAGGACTGGTGAGCCTGGCTGTGGCTGAGCTGTGCCCTCTGGGAAGCACAG
>JAJPCS010000340.1:324633-355253 GCA_021164005.1 Willisornis vidua nigrigula
TTCCAGAGCACTGGTGAGCCTGGCTGTGGCTCAGCTGTGCCCTCTGGAAATCCCTCTGTCCCCTGACTACAGAACAAGCCCAGGGCTTAAATTGGGAACTTGCCTCTGGGAAATACCATACCCTGAAGGAAAACACATCGAATTGCCCTCAGAAACCTCCTTTCTTTCAAGACAGAAAGTTTTCCTGAGGCAGGGACATCCTCCCTCTGTCACTTAGTTGGCACATTTTGATTTTTAGACAATGTCTAGCCCTATTTACAGAGCTCCTACAACTAACAGACATACCCCAAAGAGCACAGCACCCTCATGAAGGCCTTCTAGTCAGAGCTTTGTCCTCACAGGTGATAAGTCCCCGGTGAGGAACTCAGAGCTGCTGACAGACAGCAATGCCTGGAAAGCAGCAGAAGCAAAATGGGGCTCCCAGTCCTGCAAAAAGCCCTCAGTGATGCAAAATGTTAAATACCTTCTCAGCAGAGAGCAAGCACTTAATGAAATGGGAACAGTTGATAGCCCAATAAACAGATAAATAAGACAGGCAGCTATAGATTACATAGGATTCCAGTGACATGATTAATCATGAAAGCACAGCTCATCTGGATAAGGACATTACTGGGACCTCTTTGTTTATGGCTTTGTAATTTATGGTGTCTGCATTGTAAAACAGGATTCTCTACAACACATACAAACTGCATTCTTACCTTTGTTTTGGCAGAGCTGCATCAAACAAAAAATTGCAAATGTCAGTTATTTTTCTCTACAAGAAGAAGATCCTTCAATCATTCAGATTTTCTTTCCTTGATAGCTGAGTTGAATAGTTTACCTTTTTGGGTGAAAGCATATACATAAATTTAGGATTTCTCATTACAATGTCGTGTGTCTGAATGACACTTTTCATACCCAAACAATAAATAATTCTGGGGGCCTTTCTTGCCCTCTATTAAAAGGAGGACTGAAGGCACAGACAGCAGGATATTCCCATTTCTCATGAAGCAGCACATGCTCAATCAATCATGGGTATGAAAACTTGTTGAAAATTTCACATCTGTAGTTGCACCACCATTTGTGGTGATTGCCAAAGCAGACAGGGGGGTGGGTTTTCTGACCATCACCTCAGATTAATTGTGGCAAGAGGTTGATCACAAATGACAGCAGCCAGAATTTTCTGATTGGGTTAAAACTGGTTGCAGTGTCTATGCAAACATAAGACTATAAACACTAGTTAAAGTTTAGGTAGGAATTATTCAGCTTAACAGGAGCTTTGAAGTTTTATTTAAAAATTCTCTTTGAAGTCACCTATAAAAATGAAATTTAATTTTTGAGTCATGAAGTTTTCATGTCACCAGTGAAAATTAGGTTGGCACAAAAAGACTTACAAATTAAGCTATCAGTAATTTTGACAGCTAGAAAAACGTAACCTGATCTTTCTTCAAAAGAAATCCTAACAACTGTAATTCCTCACCTTGTTTCAACAATTGTCTCTCATCCGGTCATCAGTTTTCTTTTGAAGATGTTTCCCTCCATTTGTCTTTTTTTTTTCATGACAAATAACAGAAATAAATCAATCCAAGAGCCAAGCCCAAGTTGTAACCTCTGGCAATGTTTACATTTTATGTCCAGAGAAGGAAGCTCTCACACCATCCAGTGTGACAGATGACACATTGGTTTTTCAAGGGTAACTGGTTTGTCCTGGTTCCCGTTCATGACATCCAAATGCTTCCCTTCACGTGCAGTGCTGAAGTCCTGTTGCCCCAGAGCTGCTGAGAATCCTTGCAAGGCTTTGCCCTGGACTGCCTGTCCCATGGCATGTTGATACACATTGCTTTGGAAACTGAATCTGTTGAAGAGAGAGACAGCTGAGTATTTTATGCACCTGGCACAGATATGCAAACACACAGACATCTGGACTAAGGTACGAAACCAGAAGAGTCAGCTGCTGATTTCATTTGAACAGGGAGGGGTTTGTGCTCTCTCCTGACTCAAGAGCTAAAAATTCAGCATTTACACACTGTTTCCAACACTCAGATTGGTGGGTGATTCTTTTCTTGTTTTATGACCTGCATTCATTCATGTATTTTGCAGCAGTTTTAATGTCAGTGGTTACCTGGATCTTTGGATTTCGTAGCTGTCTTGTTCTTCCAGGGAACTGAAAAAACATGGAAATTATTAGAAATACTCATCTCTTACATTTTCAATAGATCCTCTTCAGCTGTATCATTCTCCAAATGTGCAAACACAGGACTCATGAATTGTGTATTGATATAAATTATTGAAATCACAAATGATTACAGTTGTACCATCCTCTGCTGCAATATTAATAAATGGGATTTGTGTGCTGTAGCAAGTGCAATAAGAATGTGCATTTCTCTGGCAGGTTCTCTTCTAACTCTGAATTTTAGGTGAGGCAAATAAGCCCTTCTTCCCTTTCCTATCTACACTTCTGTTTGTACTCTTTCCAAATTCTAATTAAAGTGCATCATACCTGAGCACAACAGCTCCAAAGGGAATTCAGAAATGTGACTTCAGGTCACTTCTGCTTGAAGTGCTGCCCAGGTTTTCCTTCTCTGTCTTTCAGATGCTCTGGGTGGTCACCAATCCCTCCTGCTGTTTGCATTAAAAAGCACAGACAGGCACCTCCCCACCCTTTCTGAGTCCTGCGAGATGGGCAAGTGCCTGAATGGGATTTGCTGAGGATTGTTCCTTCAAAGCTGGATCTCCAGGGGATAGCAGCAGCAGGGCAGTAGGAGAAAGCTGCTGCTGTGATTGTGCCACAGTTAAGGTTGACAGGTCCTTAATTACCCACACTTGAAAACCTGGCCAAGTTCTTGTGGAGTTTGTGGAGTTAGTGCTTTTCTATGTTGTACTGTCTGGACTATAAGGTAATAATTTATCTTTTGCCATGCACAGGGTTAATGGGAAGTTTAAAGCACAGATGTGCCACTGGACTGTCATGCTGTGCATACAGGATGACAGGGAGTGCACATCACAAACATTTTAGCTTCATGTGTCACAATTCCACTGGCTGGACAGGTTAAGATGCAACCATTCAGTTGGGCAGTGGGGCCAACGTGACCACATCTCTTTTCCTCTGAAATCCTCCTAAGGTCATAAGAATGGCAAAAAAACCTCAAAGTAAGAGGTGCATAAAATGATTATATACATTAAGGCAAAAGGGACAAAAATGTATAAGAAAAATAATAATGACAAAATTATAAAATGAATCTCTACTGCCATGTGTAGCTTGCCTGTTGGCATCCCTTTAAGGGAACTCATGCACACATGAACTGGGATTTTTGTTTAGAGTCCATGGAACACCTCACCACTGACTGAAGCTTTGCAGCCCTTATCAGAACTTCTGTTTGCCAGCAGTATAAGCCACAACACAGCAAGTCTTTTATTAAAAGTAGCTGTTACCTTTCTTCCTTTCCTTGTTCTGTGAAAGAGATGTGTGTGTCACTTAAATTTCTCCCATCTCCTGAAGCTGTCTTGGTGTGCATCACATGTGTAACTGTAGGACAAAACTACATTAGAAGGTTGTCTGAGAGCACAAAATGCTCCCACTCTAGTGGTCCAGTCTGCAGGACCAGACTAAAACCAGCCCAAAGCACAAACCTCCTTGCCCCGCCCCCCCCAATCACATCTTGAGCCAAGCACAATGGACTCAAGATGCTCAATGTCAACTCTTGCAACCCACTGATCTACTCACTGTACACTGCAGTACCTGCTGAGGTAGGCATAACTTTTGTTGAACTGTCATTTTTCTTGAAAATATCATTTTGTGGCCTTGTGCTCAAGGCAAATAAAGTTAAAAGCTTCCTTTCCAGATGGCAGTTTGGATATAAAACAACTGTCCACAATATTGCATGAGTTTTTGTCTGCCCCGTGTCAAGATCAATCCTGCATTCTGGGTATAGTCCCTGTGGCGCTCTATAAGCCCATTACCAGTTGGTTATTACAAATTAAAATTTTAGATCCCATATCTTTTAAATGCATTAAGTCTAAGAACTGAGGCCCTTCAAGTCTGGCTTTTGAATTGCATTCCCTTGTGAGCTGACAGACCTCCAGAAGAAACATCACATGGTCCAATTACTGATGACATTTAAGATCAGAACTGTGCAGGAAAAGAGAGAGTAATGACACCATCTACCTTTAAACCCAGATTTAGATGCCCCCTACAGTCAATGGAGAGGAGTAGATATTCTCTGAAGGACAATTCTGCACAACTAAATTAGGCTCCTTTTCTGAATTGCCCTCCAGAGAAGTATTTGCTTTCCATTGCACAACGGAGGGGTCCAGGGAAAGCATCTGGGAATGAAAATCACCCCAGTCATTGCGTGAGTATCCCCCGTGTCAGAGTTAGAGACAGAACCACATAGGAATGACAAAGAGGTGGGTGCCATCCTCTCCCTTTATTGCCCTGTCTCTCTTTCCCAAAGCATCTCAAACCATCATACCTCTCCTCCTTTCCTTCGAGAATCCCCCCCTTTCCCTCTCTCCTCCTTTGTGTGATTGATGGGGGACAATCACTGAAAGTCACCCTCTGACTACTTATCTCAACTTGCTCAATTTTGCCCAGCATGAAACTCTTGAGCAGTGGGTCTTTTACCAAAAAAATAAGGATGCAATGCAGCAAAATGGTAATACTTCCAGCTGGAAAAAAAAAAAAGATTTCAAGCATGGTTTTTTTCCTCTCTGAAAAATACACACCTTGAACTGAATCGACCAGCAAATCTGTAGTGAATTTGCTCAATTGTTTTCAGTGCAAAATCAGGGGAGAAGGGGAAAGTTTAAACTTTTCAACAACAATAGCACAAAATCTTCTACAAATTTTTCTACTAGAATGAAACTGGCACTTTTTTTTCTTTTTATGTGTGTGGGGTTTTTTTGCTTAGCTGGAAACCCTGAGAGTTTGGCTTCATAGCCAGCCTGAAACAATTCCCACTGATGTGTTCCACAGGTTCAGCAAGTCACCAGTAAGAGATATTAATCAAGGCTCCATTCAAAACTGAGGCAGGTATGTAACAGGGCTTTTTAAAAAAAATCTGATTTGTAATACAGGCAAATATAGACAAAATATCATGAGCACCCACCTGCATGAATGAGAATCAGAGACACAAAGGACTTATGTCTTGGTTGTATTAGAACCACGATCTGTTCGTTTGTAGTCTCAATACAAAAAGACAACTTTGCAGAGAAGTCGTGAAAAAAGGAAGCCAATAATAATTCTGACATTGTTTATCTGGTTCTTACACTTTGCCACAAGTGAAAAGGGCTGCCAAACACCACAGACAGAGGTGACACAAGTCCTGTGTGTTTAAGGGCAAATTATTTCAGTAGTTCAACACTGTGCTATGCAGTGAGGATTTTCAGCCCTCCCAGCAAACCAGTAAGGCTGGTTGAGTGTTTTGCTTTCATGTCTAAAAATAAATAAATAGCATAAACTGCCCTATGGCAAAGTTCATTTAATTGTATATACAGCACCTGAGTATCCCCACAGGAAAGGGACTGTTTTTTTAAAGTTAGTTCAGCATCAGATCTGGAAAACTTCTGGTGATGTTCAATAAACTCCTTTAATCTTATCCTTCCTTGCACAAAGTGAAATTTAGGACTGAATTCATTCTCCATTTCTGCAGGATTATAGCAGAGATAAATATGGCCAATATGTATTCATTGCTCTGCTAAACACATTACACTAGTTTTCTTGTGATATTGCATGGAAGTGCCAAAAATAACTTGTTTTTCCAGTGTCCTCGTCTACTTTTACAACAAATATAGTTGGTGAATGTAAATTAATGGTTATTACAGCATCTGCTCTGCATTTCACTTATTTTTATAGCGAAAGGCTGACTAGACTTTTTATTTTGATATTGCAATAGTAACACACCTGCTGGAGTTCCCTATGTTGCTACTCTAGGGAAAGATGGTTAATTGAATTTTCTGCCTGTTAAAAACAGAGGGATTTAGATTTAGTATTGTCTTCTGTGAGGTTCTTTAAGCATCTAATCAAAGCTTTCCAAAAAAATAAGCAACCCAGTCCTCCTTGCCGCCCACCAAGAAAAGCTGTGCCAAAATTAACTTCTTGGAGGGTGAGTCTGGTCTAATTAATTCATTTTATATCTACATTAATAAACATTGAAGCAACTACAGTTGTAACAATACCATCAGTTATGACTTCCTCACCTGTACTAAAACAACACTTTGAAGAGGACTAATGCAGTGTGAACTGAAGTCTGGCTCACAAACTACAATGCATTTTTACAGAGAGAAAACTGCAGTCTGTAACTACTGGCAAAGTCAGAAGAAAGGCCCATTTCTCTTCATTTCACTGAAGAATGGGAATAAAAATTACAGGCCCAAAAGTTAAACTCACAGCTGGTTTATGAGCAGAACTTTCTTCAAGATAAAAGCAGGTAGTAAGAGTGCTGTTGACTTGCAGACAGGTGAGTGGCTCATGGATTGGCAAGGCAGGACACTATTAGGAACAGCTGAGAAGTGCTCTGGAAAAAGGACCAGGAATTCTTCCCTTCTATGATGGAAGAGGCTAGGAAAAAAAAAAAAAGAAAAAAAAAAAGGTAAGAGAAAAGAGGAAAGAAAGGCAAAAAGAAAGGTAACAGAATTAGCGCCTCAGTCTGATTATGTTTGCCTTGGCAATAGGCAATTTCTGTGGCTGACATGGAAGGATCTGGTTAATGTGCCTTTTAGTCACCACTCAAAAGAATAAGGAACAGGTGTTGATGACTCGAGAGTCCTGGAGGGGCTGTGGCGAGTGAAAAGCAGCAGTGATCAGGCGCCCACACGAGCAACAGCTGCTTGATGGGGACCATAAAAAAAAAAGAAAGAAAACAAATCCAAAAAACCCAACCTGGAGTAGGGGAAAGAATAATAAAGGAACAAGAGCAAAATAAAGTGAAAATGTGGAACCGAGGAGACAAAACAAAGGCAGCTTTTATTGGACAATGTGACAGTTATCAGTGGGGCCATCACAGAACCTGCAGGATGGACTGGGACAGCTTTGCAGCATCTCCCCATCTCTGGGGCTGCTCCCCTCCAGCAGGGCTCCTTCCACCCAGGGACAACCAGGAGCCTCATTTTGCTGCCTCCACCTCCATTAGAGGGAGGCTGCTTATCTTCTGCTTAGAAATCCAAATTCAACTCCATAAAATTGCCGTCCATGTAGTTTGAGGCTTTTCCCTCTGCTGAGGTAACTGTGTCGTGTAATCCATCTCAGAGTAACAGACCCACCGAGCATCTCGGCTGCTTTGGGCTAAATTGAGGGGAATAAAAATAACCAAACACAAACACCTTGCAATCTTTCTCAGCATCTGAAGCATACAATTTCCATTCCAGTATATCCTGTAATGGCTGTGTCCTGTAGTGTTTGCCTGTGTAATGTGTTGTTTGTGTTTATTTCTCTTATTGTTAATGCTAGCATGAGACACAATTCATTTTCTCAAAGTATAGGGAATTACATGGCTATAAAGGGAAAGTAAATAAAAGAGATGTAGGATTGAGTATGAAAGTTTGTTTTCATAGTTGAACTAATATAAAAGTGCCCTAACTCTATTCTTATTCATATTCAGGCACAGTTTCCTCTTTAAATAAACCCACCCCAGAAGCAAACCTATATCTTAACCTCTAAGTGCTTCAGTTTGGGGCTGTGGTATTTGCACAGTGCCAGAATAATATAACTGCTGTTTTCAAACACTGCCATGGTGGGTTTGAATCCTGTGAGCAAAAATAGCTAAATGGAAAGAAGAATAAACTGCATATGGATGGGAGGGGGGAAAAAGTAATGAGCACACAAGTCAGGCAGCTAACAAGAAGGTTGAGGGCTCTTCAGGGATGGGAATAGTAAATGGCATCTTACTGTTTGTCCATAATATCTGTGTGTAATATGAAGGCCAGGGCAAGATCTCTTAAGAGACCTGAGAGTGTTAGAGTAATGCAAATAGGAACAGTTTCTACTTAGCAGCTTTAACCATTAATTTTTTTTTTTTGTAAATAAGCCTCTAACAATAAGTGTTATGTTAAAATAGCTGTAATGCAAAATTATAACACCAAAAATAAAACAGCTTTGTCAGCAGAAGGAAAGTTCTTTTTTTTCATATGCTTATAGTGGAATTGGCTTATAAAATACAAGGTAAAAAGGAAAAGAAAAAAAATCTAGGTTGATTCTTCTTGAAAGGCAGCATACTGCATTATAAAATACCTGAGCTGTGGCCAAAATAAGACACAACTTATGCCTAGCAACAAGGCATTTTGGAGACTACAACAGCGACTTACAACCAGGAACAATTTTTCAAAGGCTTCCTCTTCACTAGCCCAGAGAAATCAACTTGTTTCCTCCATGCAGCGATGCTAAATGCATCGGGCTCCTTTCCAGAGCCACCAGTTTGATCCTGAGGTCACTGTCCAAAGGTAAAACAGCAATTTCAGAGGAACAGTCTCCAAGGACAAAGAGAATTCCCTTGTTAGGAGATGAGGGAGAATTAAAACATCCACTCAAGTGCTGTAGTTCAAAGAAAGTTGATCTACTAAGGAATAATTGCAAAAATTGCTGTGGGAAGAGAATATGCTTTGTTATGAAAGAGGCTGATACAGCAGTTGGAAATTAATCCAGTCTTCTATCTCTCCCAGGAACTACTGGCCACTGCTTTGCTTTGTTTCCATTCAGGCATCTGTTAAATGGGTATAATTTTTCTTACATATGTCACAGTAATGCTTAATTACTTGCTTAAAAAGTGACCATGGATGGTAAGGTACATTGTGCTAGAAAAGCACATTCTATAACTGAGAGCACAGTCTATGGCTCTCTTGAGTACCAATTCTACCCATTTCATCTACCAAAAGCTTTATTGTTCTGAGCAGTTCCTGGAAGATGGGAAACACCTGGATGTTTCAGAAGATGCATGGGAGTTGTAGCTCCACTGTCCTCTTTCAGCTGCAGGCTTGAGCTTCTCCCTGGGATATTCCACCCATGAAGTACCGTGATGGATCAACAAGAGGTGGCACAGGTGGCTCCTCATAGGAAATTCAGTTTGAACTGGAAGTTTATTTCAAAGAGGAGACCTTGGGAAGCACCCACTTGAATTTCCAGAAGTGGAAGGCTGCTTATATTCCTTCAAAGGGAAAAGCAAGATTTCCCACAGGGACCACACATACAAAGAACTGAGGTTTTGTGTGTACATGCTACTTATTACATTTATATAGAGAGAGAATCATAGAATCAGTTGGGTTGGAAAAGACCTCCAAGATCATCAAGTCCAACCCTTGGTCCAACTCCAGTCCCTTTACCAGATCATGGCACTCAGTGCCACGGCCAAGCTCAGGTTAAAAACCTCCAGGGATGGGGAATCCACCCCCTCTCTGGGCAGCCCATTCCAATGCCTGAGCACTCTCTCTGCAAAGAATTTGTTTCTGCTCTCCAACTTCAATTTCCCCTGGCAGAGCTTGAGCCCATCGTGCCCCCTTGTCCTATTGCTGAGTGCCTGGGAGAAGAGACCAAGCCCCACCTGGCCAGAACTTCCCTTCAGGCAGTTCCAGACAGTGCTGAGGTCACCTCTGAGCCTCTTCTTCTCCAGGCTGAACACCCCCAGCTCCCTCAGCCTCTCCCCACAGCACTTGTGCTCCAGTCCCTTCTCCAGCCTCGTTGCTCTTCTCTGGCCCTGCTCCAGCCCCTCAATCTCTTTCCTGACCTGAGGGGCCCAGAACTGAACACAACACTCAAGGTGTGGCCTCCCCAAGGCAGAGTCCAGGGGAAGGGTCACTGCCCTGGGCCTGCTGGCCACGCTAGTTTGGATCCAGGCCAGGATCCCATTGGCCTTCTTGGCCACCTGGGCACACTGGTGGCTCCTGTTGAGCTCCCTGTCCCTCAGTCCCCCCAGGTCCCTTCCTGCCTGGCTGCTCTCCAGCATTTATATGTGTGTATGTATGTATATAATCATGGACCGTTGTAACAAAATCAGTTCACACAGTAATTACATTAGTCATAGCAATAATCAATACACCACATAAGGAATAACTATGTCAGGCAGCACATTTCTGCTGCTGAACTTCAGTCTGGCACACCTTAGAGGGGTGGCTTTGAAACAGCTGCCTCTGCAAACTCCAGCAGGATTCATCCTCCCAGAGACATAATCCTCAGCTCCTGAACTAAGAGCTCCCTTATCAGTTACATAGGAAAAGTCTAATCAGTCCAACTGAAGAAACAATTAAGACATTTTTCCTTCTCTGATACTCGGAGTAAAAATCTAATAAAAATTGAAATTTTGCTGAAGTCAGGTTCTAATTGGTGCTCAGAAGCAACTGAGCTGTGGTAGCCCTTTCTCATTCCACCTGGACTGAGACAGTGAAGGAGTCTGAGAGAAGAGATTTCCAGGGGTAGGACTGGCTAAATGTATTCCCACTGACCTCACCTGAAGGATGGCAGCTTCCTTGGCATCATAAATCAGCTGAGTTACACCATTCCTGAACCCAGATCTTTACAGTGGGGTGGGGTAACACATGGCAAACACATAGAAATGGGTTTGCTGTGTTTTTAGTATCATTAAGGTTCTCTTTTCCCTCTGCACATGTGTCTGAGGAGCTTTTCCTAAATTCCACTTTCTGACAATAGCAACGCTTAAGTCTTAAACTTTTTATGTCCCAAAAGTGACATGATGTTCAGACTTCTCCAGCACTTGGGAATCCTACTGATTTTAAAGAAGCTGAGGGGAAACAAAATTCAAACAGAAGTCAGCCTGTTTGTTTAGTGCTTGGTTCGTGCTTTAGATGTCTAACTGTGGACAACCAGATTGGGCTGTTTGGCCTAAATAGCCTAAGACACACTAAGAAGAGCAGTTAAAACTGCAAAAGGATGTAGCTAAAACTACAGCAAGTGCTGTAAAAAACCAACCATATGCTCCAGGTGCTTCCCTGGGGAAAGAGAGAGGCTCTGCTTTGCAGGCTGGGGCTGAGATCCAACCCAGTACACCTGAAGTGTTTCACCATACCAAAGCTTAATCAAGGGGTCTCAGTGCAGCCTGAGCCCATTAACTCCAAACAAGCATGAAGTGTGAAGCTACTGCTGCAAAAAGAGCTGATTGCTGTTTGGAAATGCATAAACAGTAGCATTACCCAGTGAGGAATCAAGGGAGTGATAACAGCACTGGTTTACATCAATTCTGCAGGGCCAGCTCTGCAGCTGTACACACCACTTTGGGGCTGCCATTACCTTCATTGCTATTATACTGACATTAATCTTGTAGGTCAAGGTGGTGCTGTTGGAAAAGCACTGGCTTCAACCCAAAATATCAAATAAATCAGTAAGTATCCAATGAGGGCAACTAAAGTGATAAAAGACTGAAGAAATATGTTCAGTGTAGACTGCCAGAACTGAGTGTGCGTTGTGTGGAGACAACAAGCCAATTTGGTATCATGCTTGGACCTGGAGAAGAATAACTGTGAGTGCAATTTAGTCTCAGTGATGAACATGGACATGAGAAAAGAAAAACTTTAATTAGTTTCTGAATATTAGAAACAGTAAAACCTGTTTTCTGTGGATTCATGGATAAGCTTCTATGTGGACTCACTGCTAGTACAAAAATCACACAGTTGTCTCATTTCTCCTCCCCATCCTCCTCTCACCACAAAGTTTGCTGGGACTCAGTGTTTCTAAGGGGTCTACCCACCCAGAAAAGTGCAGCTGACATTGGCAAAAACTTTAGGGATAGAGCAGAAGCTGACAGAAAACCAGCCTACCAAACACAAGATTAGCAATGAAAGTATTTGACTAAATATCACAAAGATTTTTTTTTTTCAGCAATAAACCAGTCCTGCATTAACTGCCTAAAGTATGTCAGGACAGGAAATGAAGAATGGATTCTAGCATCTCCTTATGCCATCCTTGTATTATTACAGAAGGAATGGCTAAGAGTAGAAGTTAAATGGTCCTGTCAACTCTGTTTACTTCTAACTCTAGGTCTCTGACACTTGACAAGACAATTTTTGAGAAGGGCGAATTTTAAAAGCTGCCAGTTTGAAATTGCAATTCCTGAACTGTTCATACCACCTAAGCTTGAAAGAAAAGTCCAAAAGGTAAAAGCATAGTGACTGAATTTTGAAAATATATGGGTGGCATAAAGCACAGGGTCTTAATGTGATGATGGATCAAAAGCCACCAAACAAGACTTAAGTCAAAGCACAGCCATTTTTTTTCCTCTTTGGTAAAACAGTTTTGTAGCACCAGCCACTTTATAGAAGTGCCTTGCAGGAATCCATACGTTGTCAGTGACATTTTCCATGGGAAATAAATAGATAGCTTCAACTTCAATAGGGAAGCTCTTTGTTTGGATGATTTAACATTATTACATAATGTCCAGCATAACAGGTCCAACCCTTTTTGAAACCAAGAGAGTTATGTACACCTTGGTTTAAGCAACCCCTTGACATATCACACTGAAATGCATAACAGTTTTCATGTGGGGAAACCTTGCCTTCAGCAGGTTACTCCTGCTGTCTGTGCATTTACTGCTTGGCCTCACAGAGCACACCAAGTTGGAAGTGTCCAACTGCTGCAGGGTCGGAAGGCCCTGCAGAAGGATCTGGACAGGCTGGATCGATGGGCTGAGACCAACTGAGGTTCAACAAGGCAAAGTGTCTGGTCCTGCCCTTGGGTCACACCAACCCCAGGCAGCACTGCAGGCTGAGGAACAGTGGGTGGGAAGGTGCCCAGCAGGAAAGGCCCTGGGGGTGCTGGTCCACAGCTGAACACGAGCCAGCAGCATGCCCAGGTGGCCAAGAGGACCAATGGAATGCTGGCCTGTGTCAGCAATTGCGTGGCCAGCAGGACCAGGGCAGGGATTGTCCCCCTGTGCTCAGCACTGGTGGGGCTGCATCTCAAGTCTTGTGTCCAGTTTTGCCCCCTCCCCACAGGAAAGACACTGACCTGCCAGGGCAAGTCCAGAGAAGGGCAACAAAGCTGGGAAAAGGTCTGGAACTTGAGTCCTAAGAGGAACAGCTGCTGGAGCTGGGAGTGTTCAGCCTGGAGAAAAGGAGGCTCAAGGGAGACCTCCTCACTCTCTACAACTACCTGGAAAGAGGTTGTAAGGAGGTGGGAGTCTCTTCTCCCAGGACAAAGGGAAATGGCCTCAAGTTGCACCAAGGAAGGTTTAGGTTGGATATTAGGGAAAATTCCTTCTCTGAAAGATTGGTTAAGCACTGGAAGTGGCCAAGTCACCATCTCTGGAAGCATTCAAAAAATGAGTGGACATGGCACTTGGTGATATAGTTTAGTGGGCATGGTGGTATTTGGTCAAAGCTTGGACTCAACGATCTTGGAGGTCTTTTCCAACCTTGATGATTCTATTCCGTGTAGTTTCTGACGGGATATATAGAGCTCAGCACCACTTTCCCAGGGTGTTATCCCTGCCTCAGTCCATGTTAGCCAGGCTGCAGGGGGCTTCTAATTTTCTTGCTCTTCGTACTTTGTGTATGTTTCTTTAGTGTAGAACAGTTAATGGGTTTCCACTTCGTACCAGACTCCAGATAAAAGCAGAGGAAAAAAGTCAAATCACATAAAGTAAACTGAATGCAATGTAGGGCACTGTGCAAATAAATACTTGGTTAAAGCAGCTTTAACAGAGTGTTTCAGAAAGAGTGTTATTTCCCAATTAGTTTCCATCCCTCGTGAGTTTATTTTGAGTGCCTCCTTTCCCTTATACAGACAAACAGAAGAAGGTGCTCACCTGGGACTTCACAGGCATCCTTTCCTAAGGTAGTGCCCAAACAAAAGCCATGCTGATGACCTGCAAGCTGGCCAGGTCTTAAAGTGCAGGCAGGTGAGCAGCAGGTGTTGTCATCTGCCAAATGGATGTTGAATTTGACCCACTTTACTCAATTATTTGTTGCCAGTTGTCTGATTTTCAGAGCATGTGGTCCATCAGATTAACATGGTGGAGACGCTGCATCTAAAAGTGTTAGAGAGCTGCTGGTCACATGTACTGGTCATTGTCACTTACTGATTGCACAGCTCTGGGCTTACTATAAATGCAGTGCCCTCAAATCACCCTTTGTCATGTTTCTTGGATTGAGTCTTTCAGATTCCACTCTGTATGTACACATATATGAAAGCATATACATATATGAGTAATATTCATAAATAGATTTGAATAAGTGTGTTCATGAGTGTGTAACTTATTGGGCCAAACCCGAAGGCACAAAATTGATAATAATGAAAATATTCTTTTCTGAGCCACTGGTTTGGTTCTTCATCCTCCTTATGAACATGACAGTGACTCACTCCAGCACACAGAGTCCTTTGGCAGTACTCCAGTAACTTGGGGAGCTACTGCTGGAAAACAAAACTTTTCCAAAGATTACCTTGGTTTACAGGAAAAAAAAAATTCTTTTTTTTTTATGTTGGAATTAAAGAGAGTTAATGCACAAAGAGGATGGTTATTTTTGTTGCTGTTGGTTTTTTTTTGGTCTGGTTTTGTTTTGGTTTTTTGTTGTATTTTGTTTGTTTGTTTGTTTTGTTTTTTTTTTAATAAACACAAGCATAGCCTTAAAGAAGTTTTAGTAACTGCTCAGTTTTCAAACATTTGCCAAACCCAACATGGCACAGCAAAGGTGACGCCATTTCTCTATGATCAAGCTCAGGGATTTGCAAACTTTTACAGGGAGGAACTATTATCCTACAACAATTCTTGTGTGCTCCTATGCACTTCTTTTATCAAGCTTTTCATTAAAGATGCAACAAAGCCAATGGAAATGATAGAGTACTATTTAATAGCTACCGGCTTTATTGCTTGTGATAAAGGGATTTCACTTGGCTACATTCACCTTGCATTTGGGAATAAGGAGGCATGGAAAAAGCAGAACTTCATAACTAACATAAAGGATCAACAAAACTTTTTTGTTTGAATACAAAAGATAAAAAGCATTAAGTTTAACTGGATTGTTAATGAGCATTAGGGATGGTTTGATAAATTGAGAGGAATTTTAAAGTGAAAGCCTCTGGGAAAGAAATTGCCAAACCATAACAAAGTCTTCATTTAGCTAAGTGTAGTTTGTGGCCTTCTTGTTTTATCTGGCCAAAAAGCCACTTTCTTAAAATCAGAAAAAGTCCTTGGAGACTGCAGGAATATGAGAGGGAAAAATATATGGCCAAAAGTGAATTAGGTCAAACCAAAACCTGATGGTTTTATCCAAGGGAATGGTAAACAATTCAAATCTATGACCCTGCAAAGGTTACTTTATTTTTTTCAAATGAGCCTTCAGTTATTGCCTTCTTTTGACAGTAGTAGTATTGCTGTAGCTGTTATATGCTAACATATGATTAATAAAGGGTGGAAAAAAAGGTTAGAGATGTGGACAAATAATGGGAAGACAAACTTTCAGGCACAAATCTCCTTTCTCTGAGTTTGAAGCAGAAGCAGCAAACTTGAAAATCAAACTCAAACCAGTTCCTCTGGATTTTACTCAGATTACATCTTTCAGATTAGGACACTGCCTACAGAGCAGAGAGAGAAGCAAAGGATTTTCTGTGCAGGACACAAACAAGAAGGTGGTTTTGGTGGAATACAGACTAGGCCTCTGAAGTAGGGAAAGTTATAAAATGCCATCGAACCAGCATCACTAATGAATAGATGTTTTTAATGCTTAATAGAGTCAGGAGGTTTTGATTTGTGCTTGTCTTTAGGAGGTGTTTTGTATGATGTGCTTTTGAACACTTATTGTAGTGAATGATGAAAAGATGTGCAATAAAAGAGATATATTCTAGGTCTGATGACAGTCCATTTCTGTAGGAAAAAAACCCTGTCTTCACCTCTGTAATGCTGTTTCCAGCTAAGCCCTTACAGTCCAAAGAAAGGACAATGCTCCAGGTAGGAGGGCAATTGGGTTACCTGTAAACATATGCAGATGACAGCCAGGCATCTACGAGCAAATTTAAGAAGTAGCTCTAGCTAAAATTGTTGGAACAGCTGCTTTTCCCACTTTGGCAAGCAGCTAAAGAACAAGGAGGCAAGAAGAGCACTTGGTAATCAGTTGCAGACTACACCTAAATTAGTAGCCAGTGCTGCCTCTTTCGTGCCTGTAAGAGGTTCATTTCATCCAAGCCAAATATTTTCAAGGCAGAGTCTAATGGGATTTATTATAAATAGTCCAAATAAATAGGGCTTAGAGTTTACTAATCCAGTTTTAAAGGAACCTTACAGGAAGACATTAAGTAGATTCAGGTAGTTATTTTACCCCCTCCATCCTCCTGAAATTATAGCTGTCTGTGATCATAAATTAAAAGAAGAGAAAAAGAGTCAGTGAAATTTATTAAGTGGATAACCTCTTTCTCATAATGATAAATGCAAATTGTATTTAATTGGCAGTCGCCTGAGGACAATATATTTACGACAGATGTCATGGAAGCTTACCAAAAAATTAAACATAAACTCAAGGCATTTCATTTAGTGTCCAAGGAAAGATGATTGAATACCTGCCGAGCTGACACTGAGAGCTACAGATTTATCTGAGAGATTTGGAACTTTTTGATCAAATGAAGATTCAAAGCCTTCCCAACTCTGCTGTATTTATGGAATTTACTGCACAAAAGGATTTACTGGTTTGGAGGTGGAAATCAATAACAGTTTGTGAAAAGCCCAAGTTAGAAACATCTCGAACTGAGACAAGCGTTCGATAGAGAGTTCATCGCTATAGACTTTAAATTGTCCGGTATAAAAAGAGGGACTGACGTTTGACCTTCACAAGTTCCTCTGTGAGGAGAGGGAAAAAAGGTGTATTTACAGGAAAAATCAGGATGAAAAAAGGCCTTAAAATTGAAGTGGGAGATTAGGCACACCAGTTAAAGGCGATTGATGGGCATTTCCAAGCAGGCCTTGGCAAGGCAACACAAGGCCTGATGCTCCTTATAAATAATTTGCTGTGGTTCGACTGCATTAGCCTTTCTCCAGACTCCAGGATCCTTTCTCAGACAGCAAACACATGTTGCATGCTTTAGGTACTAGCTAAATTACTTATCTATTGGAGGTGCAAATTTTAAATAAAATTAATGATTTAGATCTTCATCTGCCAAATGAAAAGGTTGCCAAGGGCTGCTGAGCTTTGTCTGTTCTTATGGAATGAGATCCTGCCCTGAGCTGTCCTCCCTCATGGGAGTTCTGTGCAGTAATTTCTATGAGGATTTCACCCACAGTCTGGTGAAACAGCTGCAAACTTAACTGGGTGTCACTAACTGGTACCTCAGCCTTCAGAGTTGTTTTTAATCAGTAAAGAACCTCTATGTCCGAAAGCAAATTCAAAAACTGGAATTCAAAGGAAATCTCTGGGATGTGACAATTCAGCATCCTCTGTACTGGGGTGGATGGGCCAGGAGCTTGTTATGGGTGTGACATTGAAGGACAGTGTGATTTAAACCCAATGCCTGTCCAGTGGCAAATCATGGCCCAGGAGCCTGCGGGAGTGGTTCCTCAGCTTTTTCCACATCCCACCTCTCTCCATGAAGAAGCAGGTTCATTCTGGAGTCACAGTCCACCAGTGTTTCCTCCTTCATTGTCTTTTTACGGGACAAAAAGGCTGGCTCTTGTAAACCTCAGTGACAATGTGGGATCCTACAGACAAATAAAAATTGAGAAAGTTTCCAGTTTTGCAGAGGTTATAGAGGTTCCACGCCTTGCTTTGCACACTGCGTTGGGTCCTGCCTTAACACAGGGAATAAAGTGGCTGTGATGAGGTGGACCAGGTTGTGATTTCCACAGCAGGGACTCTGGAACAAGAGCTCAGCCTGGTGTCCATCACCCAGTTCAAGCAGAGACATGGACAAACCTCTCAATCTGTGAGTTAACCAATGGGGAAGGGCAGGAAAAAGTGGATGTTGGCTTAACAAGAAGAACTTAAACATGGGTGAAACCTTCTCCTTTAATGTCTTTGACTTTTCCCCTCTGCAATATCAGGCTCACAGCAATTATTTCACTAACTTGTCTAATTGTCAACTATTAGCTTTGGAAAGGAGAGCTGTAAAGCCTGAAATGAATAAACTAAAGGAGAGTTTTAAGAACACCTAAATGATTCAGGAATCTGAGGCTTACTGGACTTCTATGATATTTAAGACATTCAAAAAGCAATTTAGCACAGTAGGAAAATTTTGTGTACAGTGCTTGATCCACTGAATTCTAATTCTTATAAAGATTCAAAGTACAGTATGACAAAAATTACCAAATCAAGAACTGGGTAACAAGTTATCTAAGGCAAAACCTGAACACATTAAAATAGCTGCTTGACCAAAGCTGTGTTTTGTTTTTTCTCATTTACTCATTTTCTTCACTGCAGCACAGAAACGAATTTCTAGCACAGTCTAAAACTGTCCTGCAGTGCAGAATACTTTGTCTCAGAAAGTAAATTTTGCTTTTTTAGATATGTGTTTTAGTGTTGTTCTCATGCTCCTTTAGAGTAGTCACAAGGCAGCTACATGAATAGCAAGTTACCTTTGTTTTACCTACAATAAACTTGCCTCTAAAATCACCATTAAATCATGGGAGGTGTTGGAAAACTGATGCAAAATGACAGAAGATAAAAACTACAGTCATGAGAATACAAACTTCCCTGAATAAAATCTGAATTTTGGGTGGTTTGTTGTTGAGTTGCCCCTCCACCACTGAGAAGATTGCTTCTTTTTTCAGGGTGATGTAAGAGCTGACCTGCAGAGAAAGTAGAAAGCAGGGAAAGAACATGGTGGAAGGTATGAGCAGACAGAGAAGAAAAAGCAAAGCAAAACAGCACTAAATTCTGGCACAAAAGTGGTCTAATAACAACAAAGTATTTTCCTTCCTTTTACTAACACTGCTTTTTTCTTTATTCTTGAAAATAACAGAGATGAGACATTTCCAAGCAGTCAAAAGTACAAAGGTTAATGAAGCATCTCATTAATCTTTCATAACTGTAGCATGCCCTTGTGACCTTGTGTCCATAGTATAACAGCAGTGTTCGGGTTCTGATTTGGAAAAGCCTAAAATAAGATCAAAATCCTGTAAATACAACCCCAGCATGCCTAAAGATAAGAGGTGGAGAGTGCCATGGCTGGCAGGATAGTTGGCTCCCAGGAATATGCTGTGGCAGCTCTTAGGCTGCTGTGTGGCTCAGCACTGAGAAGGGAAGTGCTGCATCCCTTCCCTTTCTTGTGATTCAATATTGGCAGAGGGTGCCACGAAGGAGAGAGGGGGAGGACAAGGTGCAGGATAACTGGGGTGGGCTCCCAGAACCAGCATCGGGTTGTCTCACTTGAAGTCCCTCCTTCAGAACCAAATGGAAGTCACTGCAGACCACTATAAAGAGACAGGGGGAGATGGGGAGTGAGGAAAGCACTCAAGGGGCAAGCTGGAGGCAGAACCCACTGAGCAGGCAGCACAGCCTGTTTTCTTGCCCTGTTAAGAAATGCCAGCCCGCAGAGGTTCCTCAGGCAGGGATGTTGGCTCCTGCCCCATTGTGACAGCTAATGGGAAGATTCACAGCCAGCCAGTGCTCTGGGGAAGGAGAACTACAGCCAGTGGGGTTTGACTTGTTGATGGTCACTGTTTCACTGTGCAAGTGATATTCTGCCCCATTTTCCTTTTTTTTTCCCCCTTTAATCTATGTTCCTTCTGGAACAGGGCAGTTTCTCCAGACCACTTCAGATGTCTGATAGGTGATACAGATCCTGCTATCCCTCTTGGAAGATTAATCCAATCTCCAATCTTATCATTCTACCCGCAGGCTCACCTATGCTTTCACTCTGAAGGGTGTAAAATTGGCTTGCTATCTCTGGCTGACAGAGCAGTACAAGCAAATAATTGCAGATCACTCCTTC
Organism: Willisornis vidua nigrigula; assembly: GCA_021164005.1. Classification (NCBI taxonomy): domain Eukaryota; kingdom Metazoa; phylum Chordata; class Aves; order Passeriformes; family Thamnophilidae; genus Willisornis; species Willisornis vidua. The sequence goes on from JAJPCS010000340.1 coordinate 344,462, forward strand.
TATTTATTTGTATCATAGTCTTGGTTAGAGATTATGACATCCATTGTTAGGTGCCATCCAAACACAGTGTGAGAAACAGCGTTTGTCCCTCAGTTCCTCAAAAAGGTGTGATTGGGGAAGGAGGATTTCACAGAGAAAGGCGCAGGCACGGAGTGCCCCAGGGGATGTTTACAAACAGTCAAGCCTGGTAGATACTCTGCTTGCCAGTTAGGGGGTTAAGTAGCCTAAATGGAGTGCTGTGTGAATAGCAGTCCTCTTCTTGGCACCTAACTAGCTCAGAAACACCTCCCAGCATTGCAAGATACTCAGTGAGCATGGCTGAAGCCACTTTCAAAAGCTCAGGAAGGAGTTTTGTAGCATACCTGGGACTTGCACATGGTCTCATGCCTCTGCACAGATCACTGCTTGTCTCATTTAGCCCTTTCCTCCCTCCCTGCCTCCCACAACTCATATTTAGAAAGCAATGAAGAATAACAATTCATATCTAACAGATCCTAGACCCTCACTGAGAGGCATCTCTGGTGCGAGATAGTTCTGGGTCTGTGCCTAGATGAAGACAAAGCAGCCAAGGGTGACTAACAGAATGTAAACTACAACCCTTAATATCATGCAAGTAACTCAGACAACGTGATGTGAATATTAAGAACTGACTCAGATATCAAAAAAACCCAAAACAATAACAAGCAAACAAAAAAAACCACCTCAAAGCAAAGCTTGATCTTAAGCTAAAAATAAACCTGCATGAATTAATATTTAAAATTTATGGCACTTCAGATAATAAGGTGACAGCCCTTATTATTAAATGCAACTCTGGCTTCAGAGGAGATAAAAATAGACGTCCTGGTTAGATATGAAATTATTTGCCTGCACCTGTAGTGTTTTATTTATTTTGATGGTGAAATCCTTGGTATGGACAATGTTGGTTTTTCACTCACAGGTCTACATGGGGGTTGCAAACTGCTGGATCAGATCACCAGTCACTACAGCAACAGCAAAGTCCCCGCTGATGGAACCACCCAAAAGCAGTTTCACACCAAAATGGAGACAACATGCTGGACCTAAACCATCCTGACATTGCTTAGAAACATTAGAAATGAGGTGTCACTGCTGATCAGCTTCATGTCCGCTTTCATGACCTGGTATTACCTTCCCTACTTGATGAGAAGAAGAGGAGGAGAGGGAGAGGGAAAGGGAGAATGAGGAGAAGAGAAAGAAAAGAAGGAGAAAGAGAAAAGGGGAGAGTTATGCCTCACTATACACTATGCTTAGAGTTCTGCATGATGAGGTACGACCCAGATCTGAAGGCTCCATCCTGGAGAGCATCTCTCTGCAGTGCAGGGCCCAGGAGCATCCAAGATACGGGGGCAGAGATGGTGACACCTCCAGAATGGCTCAGGCAGGGACTGAAGGCCCCAGGCTGAGGATGGACACATTCCCATGGCCCTTGGCAGGGGTTGAAGGGCGTTCCAGAAGAGTCCAGTCCCAGACACTGAGGCCAGGAAGCACCCCCAGGACCCTGACAGAGGTAGACTTGCACTGCTCATGTGCTCTCCTTTAGACACTGGTTTTTGGGCCCTTTGGAGACCACTTGCCTCCTCAGGGAGCTGTAGGGAGCAGTGTGGTCACCCCTCAGCCTCCTCCTCTCCAAATTAGACACATCCAGTGCTCCTCAGAGGACACCCCTGCCAGCCCCTTCCCCAGCTTTGGAGCCCTTCTCTGGATGCATTCAAGTACCTTCACATCCTTCTTAAACTGAACTGCACACACCAGTCTAAGTGAGGCTGCATCAATGCTAAATACAGTGGGATAATGATCTCTTTTCACAGCTGGTGATGCTGTGCTTGGTGCACCCCCAGGACAGGGTTTGCCCTCTTGGCTGCCAGGGCACACACTGCTGGATCCTGCTGAGCCTCCTTCCAGCCAACACCCCCAGTCTCCTTTCTACAGGGCTGGTCTCCACCCACTCCCGTCCCGGTTTAGTCTCATGTCCAGTGTTACTCCATCACAGCTGCATAATCCAGCATTGGTTCTTGTTCATTTTGGTACCACTGGTGATTTCCCAATGCTGCAATCTATCCAGATCCCTCTGCAAGACCCCTTGTCCCTCAAGACAGCCAACGGCCCCTCCCAGTGTAGAATAATCTGCAGACTTACTAATTGTGCATTCAGCTCCTGGATCCAGGTCATCAATGCAAATATTGAACAGAATTGGCCTAGAATTGAGCCCTGAGGAACAGCACTGGTCACAGGTCACCACCCAGATGTAACCCTATTCACTACCACCCTTTGAGCCCTGCCAGTTGCTCATCCAGTGCACCAGGTACTTGCTCATCTCACAGTGGAACAGCTTGTCTAGAAGGGTGCTGGGAGGGACAGGAAGTCACCTTTCAATCAAAATTGGTTCTTACATACAGATCCATGCAGAAATTATTGCCTGCTCCCCTCTCTGTTCTGCTGGCTCAAGTCACAGTCTCCTCTCCACATTTATTACTTCTCATCTACCTTCTGAAACAAATTGGCTGGGGTACAACTAATTAACCACCGGGGATCAAGAACTAACCTCAAGATCCCCTAAATAATAACAGCCATAGAAAGGTTAATAATTGTAATAATAATAATGTGTTGTTGTGGAACAAAATATCTTCATCATTTCCTATCGTGTTTGCAACATTTTCTTGGGGCCACAAAGAGTCCTGGAGACTTCAGCATGTTTCTGCCACTCTTCTGCATTCTCAAAGGGTGGTGAATAAATAAAAGTGGTCTCTTGCACCAGAGAGCAGTTGCAGAAGCATTTGGGAGTACTGAAGACTTTCTAATGAAAACCCCTTGTAATTCACTGAAGGCAATATTTTTAATTACAGCGCGTCAGAGCTGCAATAGAGCCGTATCATTTGGGGGTGAGATCAGACACACAGCACATCAGCATATGTAGCCCTCAGGGGTGCCAGGCAGTAACCCATTCCATCAGGGAAAGCAGAAGGTGACATCACAGTCAGGAAAAAAGGCCATAATTTACAAGTTACATAATTTTGCACATTCTAAAAAGAGGAAAAAAAAGACAGTAGAAAAAGACAGAAGTAAAACAAAAACTATGTATTCCTCTGTGAGTTTAACTCATACATTTCACAGATTCATTACAAAACATGCAATTCATACATTTCTAAGAGATAATGGCTTCTGGAATTGTTAAAAAGCTCTCATTACTCTGGCTTTATAAGAAAATTCTTTCCATTCAATCACTTTGGGACTAATGGAGCTAATTTGACTTTGTCCTCAAATCTCCTGGCTGGTTTAGTTCAATATATTCATCATTCAGTTACATATAAAAGTCTCTGAAAGTAAGTCTTTGACAATACATGATTTTCAGAGATTTACAGACTAAATATTTAGGAAAGCTAAACATTACTAAAAGTTAACCAAACCTATGCATACTGTTGTGTAAATATTTTAAAACCTGCACAGATCTAAAAGTGGTTCCATAAGCTGAATGTGCTGGATTTGGGTTGCTTTTTATCCCAGCATTGTAATTCTTCTGGTTTCAAGGGGATGTGCTTTGTTTTGTACATGTAACATAATTGATACACTGCAGTTCTGTAAGCTGGGCATGCATCTGGGCTGAATATATTACTTGAGCATGAATCAAGACACATATCTTGTGTCCATTTTGTCAGGAAGCCTTTCAGGTGAGCTGTCACCCTCTCACGTAAGGAATGAACGAATTCCCTGACATTTAACATCGCCCTGATCATAGTGGTTACCCAGTGCAGGGTTAGATGACACCACAAGGCTTTATATGGCTTATCATCTAAATAGATGCATCTAAGAACAACTTGCTATCCTATTGCTACTTGTCATTACAATGTCATCTGTTATTGTGTGACAACCCATTCACACGTACAAGTGCCTTCATATTCCTTTTGATTAGTTTATTTGTATTCTCTGCAATGTTCAACCAATCATAAAAAAGCTCTTCCTTATCTTATCCTGCACATATTTACTTAGGTACTGGTGATCTTTCCTCTAAGACTCTCAGGGTTTGTTTGTTCATTTGTAGACAAGGATCAGTTGATTACAGTTTCACTTTTACCCTGGATGGGATCATAGCTTAACTCACTCCAAACATCCTCCTCTTCCTTCTTCTTCCTCCCACTTTATATAGTGAGCAGGATGCCATATGGCCTGGAATATCCCTTTGGTCAGTCTGGGTCACCTGTCTCAGCTGTGTCTCCTCCCAACTCCCCTGCCAGAGTTGCAATATGAGAAGCAGAAAGGCCTTGGCTCTGTGTTAGCACTGCTCAGCAATAACAGAAACATCTCTGTATTATCTATATTATCATTCAGCACAAATCAAAACCACAGCCCCACACTAACCACTGTGAAGAAAATGAACCCCACCTCAGCCAAAACCAGTACACAGGAAGCACAGGGTATTTTTTTCTCACTAGGACAAGACCAAGAGTGAGGTAATTTCATCTATTGCAAGGAACTTGTTTGAGATACCAGATATAAACCTGTTAATGAGAGATAGTGATCCCAATAATGCTGCTTCAGAAATAATAAAGACCATTGAGGTGAGTGACACTGTTCCTTTGTGCTTTATGTTAAAACACTCTTAGTTCATTCTTTCCAGACTCAGTTTCTGCAAGGCAGAAGAACATCACTTTATCTTAATATTGCTTTTAAAATAAGAACTGGGAACTACATGCTTCTTCTGAATGTAGAAACTGTCAATATAAATTAATTTTATGGTTCTGTCTGGGTTTCTGTGGAGGGGTTCAGTCACTGCAGCTGTAATTTTAGCCTGGGAAATAGGATGCCAGGGAAATAGGACACCTGGGAAACAGGATGCAGCATTTGCCTACCTGTTCGTCTTTTCTCCCTCACCCCCAGAGGGACTTTTGCCATTTGATTGGTTGATTTCTAGATGATCTGAGAGCAAAGCAGGTTCCTCCCCTCCCCAACACCACGTCCTCACCAGCTCTGGGTAAAACTCAAGATTAGAACTTCATTGCTAAGCAGAGTGCACCGTGAACAGTCTCCATCCCTGTTGGTTTTCAAAGCCAGCAGGAAGAAACTGCAGAGAGTGGTCTGATGGCACAGTTATCTCTGTTTGATCAGGAAGTTGCACTGGAGGCCTCCTGGGGTCCCTCCCAACCTGAGCTGTCCTGTGACCTCTCCAGGCACCAATGGGTGACAACACTGATGATTCCTCGTACCAGCTACTAGAGGGATTGTTAAACCAGTGCCTCAAAATCTAACATTATTATGATGGAGCTGCAGGTATACAAATGGAGGATGCAAATCCAGAGGAAACCAGAATTCATTAGTGTTGGTGTCCTCTCCAAACTGCTTTCATCTTAAATGTCCATGGGCAAAATTGCCTTAATCTCTTTTAGAATTTTCAAAAACAGGGAGCATCGACAGTAGAGCTTGAAACTTAGAGGAAAAAGAGCCAACTGCCCATTTCTACTTTTATGCAAAGAGTGACATAAACCCAGCAACAGCCTGACATTTTATTTGATAAACTTTTTCCTTAAATATTTCAAGGAAACTTGACTTGCAATGGTACACAATCTGAAATTAGATCCCTGACAGTCTCTCATGGTATCAGTTTCACTTGGGAAAAACTAATTAAATGTGAGCTCTCTTTGATGCAGGAAATAAATGTGTTATAATCACTCACCCTACAGGCAGCCCTGGTCCTTAATTATACACAGAATAAGCATGGCATGACCAGAATCCACTGGTTCTTCCAAGGGTGAGCTGTAGCAAGCTGGCCTGACACCAAACTGAGACCAAAAGGGAACTGGTGACCAAGCGCTCTTGGACGCAAATTCCATTTTTAATGATGTTTAGGCACTGATTATTCCTCAAAATATTTGGGAGGGTCAAATTGAAGAATATGGTCACCAAGAGGCAGTTTTTGTTGTCAGTGCAAACTCTGTAGAACTTTCTTATGGAGCAGGAAAAAGAACTTGGCCAACATTGTAACTCTCTAACTGAAAACTTGATCTGGGTTCCTTGGATGGGTTGATATGAACGTGGACCACAGAGTTTCCAGGCAAAGTCAATAGGGCTGCTTTCCCTCTGTATCTCATTTCAAACATGCCACACAGCCAACAGCATGCAATCCATGTGCTTTAGAGGCCAAAGGGCTGAGGCAACTCCACTGCATCACTTCCTTGTTGCTTCTCAGGATATTGCACAATAAGCTGATCTTTGCTTACTGCGATTCAGCTTTACACAAATCCTGAAATTACCTCTGGTGATAAAATATATGCATCTGCCATTGGATGTAACTGATCTATGAGACCAGTTTGAACATTTCAGTCACTTCAGGTGCAAACATAAACAGCAAACAATTATTCTTTTTCTCATTTTTTTCCTTCATATTTGTAAATCCTTGATACGGGCTTTGCTAATGATGCATCTATCCTTTTTACTGCCCACTTGAAGTGTGAGTAAAGACAGCATTGACTTAAGCAATAAATTACTCCTAATCCCCTATTAAGAAACCAACTAGACCAAAACAAAATGAGTCCAAGTACTTCTTCACTCACAACCAGTTTTTAACTATTTTCACACCATGATAGTCAGATTTAGACAATGACTATTTCCAGTCATCCTGCTCAGTGGATTGTACCTTCCTGGCAAGGTTTTCTGGGCTGTGACACAAAAATGCTTGAACAAATCTTTTTAACAAAAGGCAAAACCTAAAAGGTAAGCCCCTCAGGTCATTAACACAGAGCAGGGGAAATGCTAGTGTGGTTAGATTCAAGGATTTGGTTGTGTTAATAACCATCCCAGAGTTCCTAGAAGGAACTAAGTATTGTTGTCAGTAGATGTCAAACCCCGTGTTTTGCTGAGACACTGAGTAAGAAAAAAATGCCCTATTCCAGAGAGGAGAGGAGGGAAAGAGTATAGCCCTTCCCTCTTAAGGAGAAAGTCAAGTGGAGGGGGGGAAGCAAGTCCAGACTTTCCAGCCAGCAAGGCCCAGGGTTGTATTTTTCTCATCACTGTCATTATTCACCTGTTATTCCACCTGCTATTTCAGCCTACCTGCTTGTCATCTCTCTCCTGCCCCATCAATCACTGGCACACACTGGCTTGGCACTTGCACTTCCTTTTGCCCCCTCTCCTCCGTCTGGCCAGGTCAGCCAAGCCCCAGTGCCTGTGACGTCCCATCCCCTTTACAGCCTCTGGCACTGCTGCAATCTCGTTTTCTGCAATCTCTTACTGTATCTCCTGTTTCATTTCTGCCTAACCTTGTTGGACTCAGCCCCACATCAGCACTGTCTTCTCTCTGTCCTCTCCTCCCGTTTATCCTCTCCTTGTTGCATCTTGCTGCCACATCACCTCATTTGCTGCTTATCTTACTGCCTCATCAGTCCCTGTCCTGCCCTGCTTCTCCTAGTTTGGCACCTGCACTCGCCTACTTCCCTTCACTGCCTCCCCCCTCACCTCTACACCCTCTCATTTTACTGCTTCATGTACTGTTTTCCTGTCCCACTGTCACCCTCCCCTGTGGTTCCATATCTTTGTCCTGGTCTTAGCCATCCACACTCAACACCTCTCTGCTTGCCTTTGCTTTCCCTTCACTTAACTGCACTTTCACACCACATGCCTTGCCACTGTCATTCACTGCCTGTTCTGGCCAGCCTCTTTTGCTGCCTGTTTCCTCCTCCTCCTCTTCTTCCAGCAGCTGTGCTTGCTCTCTAGACACAAAATCTTTTTTTGCCACTCCTCTTAGTGCTTGCTTTTGCTCCCTGAATGACCAGACCTTTCTGAGGTCACCTGGCCAAGCCATCATTTACTGTCCTGGTTGCCATCCTGCTGCTTCATTTAGTCTCCACCTGTCAGGAGATGCCCTGTTTGCAGACAGCCCACACAACTTCTCCCTGTTTCCCATCTGCTGTCCATGCTTGTTCACTCATTGCCTGTCACCACCCATCCTCATCACCCACCTTCTCCACTTACTGCTTCCTCCTGCCACTCTGTGTTCCCTGACCCTCCTATCTCACCTCACTGAGTTGTTCCCAGCATGTATTGCTGTCCATTGCCAACTTTACACAGAACAAGCCCCCTCTTTTGCTGTTTGCCCTCCCCACCTCCCTTAGCTACCTGCTCTCACCAGCTGTCTTGTCAGCTTGTTCTTCCCACCACTTTCTTCTTGTACTACTAAACATGTCCTTCCTATGGTTTTTCAAAGCTGTCTTTCTGGGTTGCATTCTCAACCGTTCCTTGCTGCCCATCATCATTTCTCTACACTGCTCCCTTCCTGGACTCATCACCTCATCTCAACACCTGACCATGCTCAATTTTCATGTTGGCCACCTCTCTTCCCCAGCATGTTTGCTGCTCCCTGCTGCTGCCAGCCCCCTGCCTCCACTCTGCACCTCATTTCCTCCCTGTGCTCAGTGTCTTCTCAAGCCTCAGTCTGCTGCCTCTCTTCATCCACAGCTTGCTGCTCCATATGCTGCCTTCTTTCTCTGTGGTGTCCAGAAGCTGCATTTGCTGTCCATTTGGACACCTTCCTTGCTCTTTGCCACTAACCCTGATTGTCCCCCTCCTCTTGCCAGCCTGTCATTCACTTCTCCCACTGTTGCACAGCCTGTGCCCTGCTCTTGCCACATCACCAGCACTTTCTACCTGTGATTGCTCCTTCATTTCCCAGCAAGTTTCCTCATCCTCCTTATCCATTGCTCTCAAAACTTCTCTTGCCTGAAATCTTCCAAGCTGTAATGCTTTTCCCCACTCCCCACAGCTGCTTCTCTTCCTGACTCCTTCACTGCCTTTCCAACCAGCAATATTCAGCTCTGGGGTGGGTTGACCCCAGCCAGCAGCAAAACTCCCACACAGCTTCTTGCTTATTCTCTTCCCAGAGGGATAGAGGAGAACACAAGAATAGCAAAAGTTAGAAAACTTGTGATAAGGACAGTTTAACGCAGCTAATAAGTGAAGTTAATAAGTGAAGGCAGTTTAGTATGCAGGGGAAAGAAGTGAAGGGAAAAAACCAACAATGCAAAGGCAATCACTCACCACAAGCTGCCCCATGCCAGTCTGAGCAATGGTTACTTTGCAAGACTCTCCTCCCTCCTTCTGCCCTCTGTTTTGTTGCTGAGCATGATGATTTATGGTATGGGACATACCTTTATCCAGTTCAGATCAACTATCCTTGCTGTGTCTCCTTCAGTGTGTTTTCCACACCACTGTGGGGAAGGCAAGGTGGAAAGCAAACAAACCCTTGGCCCTGTGCAAGCACTGCTAAGCAATACAAAAACCATCGGTGTTATCAACGCTGCTTTAGCCTCAAATCCAAAACATAGTGAACTGCTCTGGAGAAATGAACTCCATCCCATCCAGACCCAGCACAATTTCCTGCCCAAACAGCCAACCTTATGGATTCTGAGAGTCTATTCCTGCTTTTTGTGCTGCTGTTGCTGTTCTTCTCTCTCCTTGCAGGCATGGCATCCTCCCCCTGGCCCTTCCTCACTGTCCCCTTTGCCACCAACCTCTCCCTTGCCCAATGCCTGCCCTTTCCAACACAGTGAGCTGCCATTTACCACCCACCTCTCAACAGCAGCACCCCATTCCTGTCCAATTTGCTGCCAATGGTCCTCTTACCTTATCCATTTGCTGCACCTCACTGATGGGAAGGAATATTTTCTGTACATATTAATCTCCAGGCTTTGATTTTTCGTTCACCACCTTGTTTCCCACCTTTTCTCACTGCTTTCCTTTGGACATCAGGCTATGTTTGTCCCCATCAATCTCCTTCCCCCTTTCCCTCTTCTTCTTGATGTTGATCTATTTAACATTTGGTATCACACCTGCTTGTGCCTTCACATACCTGATCATAAACTTGGCCTGTTGCAAGGTTATTCAGCCCATAAGCCTTGCTGGCACTTCATGCTTCACCTTCTCACCCCACTTGCTCATCCTCCTCAAGATCCTCACTGTCTCCCTCACCTCCTTCCTCCTCACCATGAGTTCCCTGCCAGTGTCCCTTCTCTGCACTTTCTCTGTACCTCCACAGGACAACTGCAGCCAAAGCACAACCTGCTCATCTCAGCTGTGTTGCCAACCCTTCCCTCACTGCCTCAGGTCATTCCAGCCTGGAACTACTCTCCTTCCCAGCCTCTGGGCATTGCTACTTCTGCCTGTGGCAGGATCCCTGCCCTGCTGTCTATTGTAGCCCTACCTGCATAATGGACAGTTTCCAAAAGTACCCATATGATATATTTTCTCCACTTCTTCCCTTTGGAAAACAGGATCTTTGGCTTTCAGCAGCTTAGGTCTCATTGTAAGTCAATGAAAATCGAACTACAAAATGCCTCATCTCTGGATTTTCAAAGTTATCCAAACATGCACCAAATGGCCTCAGGGGCCCAGCAAAGTTTTCAACCATATGTGGGCCACCTAAGTTGGCTTTGGAAATTTTTCTAGGCTGGTCTTCTTAAAGGCCCAAAATACACATGAAAATTTGGCCACAGTTTCCTCTTGATGCTGAGGAAATAAGGCAAAACTATTCTGGGTTTCCAAACAGCTTGAAAAATGTACCACTGGATTTTTAACCCTAAAATAACTAATTATTGGACTGAAGGGTTGATTACTGTAGAGCACCTTTCAGGAGAAACATGTCATATAAAGGGTAAGTATTATGAGTGGAGGTGTGAACCTTTTTTTTAAAGCATTCAGATCATTAATCTCTCCCACACACACTGCTGAGATGGGCTGAGATCAAAAGGAATTTTGTACACAAATTATACAGGGAGTAGATTATAGAGTGTTA
>JAJPCS010000340.1:368821-460390 GCA_021164005.1 Willisornis vidua nigrigula
TCCAGTTTTTAGCTCAGTTTAAAAACAAATAAAATTAAGAGAGGTCTGATTGTGTGAAGTTTGGTTGCAGCTCTGTAGGTTTGTTAATGACAGAGTTGGTGTGGCTGAAGGAAGTGGGTTTGGATGGTCTCAGAGAAATGTGAACTGCATCCTTTCAAAAGTTTATATAAATATTACAAAATTGGAGGTATCACTCTGTTTATCCCTGAAGGGAAAAAGAGAAAATTCATACCTGCATCCAAATGGAGTTCCTCACTCTTTCTGCAGAATTTTATTTCATTAGTTTTGACTGTGTATACGAAACACAAGAAAAAAAACCAGGAACTAATTAAAACAAATTGAGCCATTTGAGCAGGAATCAAGAAACAAACACCCAAAGGAGTACCTGAACTGTCTATTAAAGAAGAACTATTCATAACATAACTCCTCACAGGTTCTTCCATCTAACATATGTCCTTAACTCCCACACCCAGGGAAAATAGGAAGAAAAATATTAATTTTTGTTTTACCATCATATTCAAGGAACATGCAAGGAACTTTTTCCCCATTTCCTAGGAAATACATGTGTAATAAATTTTAATATTACTCTGTTAAAATGGAAATTTCCCTCCATTTCCTGAGAAATATATATGCAATAAATTTTAATATTACTCTGGTAAAGTATGTAGCTAATATGATTTTAACTAAAATAGGAAAATTACTCCAATTGCCCTCTTACCCTACAAAATCACAGGCACTGCATAATTTAACATTTAAACATAGTTTTTTAGAAACTCTACATTTAAACATATTTTTTTTCCCCTTCATCATTCACTACCTATCTATAATTTAAAAAAAGAAAATAAAGCTTGGAGAAAATTTTCAATAAGCCTGAGCTTATAAGTGTTCATTTTCAAACTCTGGCTGCTCTTTACAGCAATGATTAGAATGATTTGTTGGGCACATGTATTCCTTGTTATCACCATTTTAGATTATCCATGAAGTCCACACATTAAATTGCTCTGCAAGAATTTTAATTTGTGGGTTTTTTGGTTTTTTTTGGTAAATGAAAATCTTACAAGACTCCAAAGAACAAATGATATGCAGATTTCTTTTATTCTGACTTATTTGAGAGAATACAAGTATTCTTTTCCAAGGGGCATCAGAGAACTTTAGTCTGAGGATTGCTGTGGTCCCAGCCAAAGAGAGCTCATTAAATCATGGCTTAGAGACCAGACAATGGGGGATGGAAATGACTGAACTTCACATATTTAGTCTACCCTGTATGGAAATTCAGCTTCTGCAGTCCTTGCAGTTTTTCCTCCCAGAATAAATTGGATTCATTATTAATCTGAAGGAATTCCTGGAGCAGTTTTTTTCCCCAGCTTTGGTACCTTGATCAAGAATTTAGACAAAATACACCAAGGACCTTATGACCAAAACGGGGCTCTTTGTATCTTATCAAAGAATTGCCATTTAAAATTGTGTTTCAGCAAAGAAAGGTGCTCTTTTTAAGAGAGGCACTTAAATTACTAGTTCCACTGAGATTAGATTTCCCTTTTCATCTATAAATGCTGTCTTATATCAGGCTCACAAACAACAATCTCAACGTCAGGCCAATCAGCCATGTGAGCAACTTTGTACTGGGTCAAAATATGGTTTCACATTTGAGAAGCACTTGGGTTATGAATTCAACTACATGGGACAGTTAATCCTACTCCAGCCAAAACATTCAGGTGGATCTTCTCGAGCAAATGAGGGTCATACATTCTTGGCCTGGAGAGCACTAAATATGTTTTTGTGAGTTCTGATCATTAAATATTAGGAACTCCTAAAGCCGCAGCTGAAATGCCACCTACTCTGGGTGACAATTGTGTTGCCATCCCTGGCAGTGGGCTCTCCTTTATCCTGCAGAGAGTTAGTCAGGTACTTAGCCAGGTACTGCCATTCCCCTACCTGGGTTTTTTTGATTGTTTTGTTGTTTGGGGTTTTTTTTTTAATTATGAAATGTATTATTTCCTCAGTAACAATGCAAAGACAGAACTTAGGACAAATCACTTATTTCTGAAGAGCCTTGAGCTGGCACTCGGTTCTGTACAAACATGACAGATAAAGCAAGGAAAGTCTATGCCTCCATTTTCTTATCATTCGTGGTAGGAGGTGATTAGTACTACATTAAAAAGGCAAAAAACCCCCACCAATAATTGGATCTAACCATAAATATACTGTCAGAATTCTCATTTAAATTCATCTCCTATTCCAACAATGAAAATTCACCTTTCAATGACCAGTTCCTGATCACTCTCTTGCTTTCTGTCAAGTAGCTTGTAATTAGCAAATCATCTCATCAGGTCATTCACACACCTGAGAAGCCTCTGCATCTACAATCAATTCCAGAAGTCAGTCTGGCCCTAGGAAAGCTTCTTTGCATGACAGGGGAGAGCTTCCCTTACAGGTCCCATCACCCACCATCTGTCATGAATTTTACAGAGGTACAACACCCCAAACCGAACCTGAATTTTTAAAATTTAAGTAACCTGCAAGAACGTGATGAAAGACTTCTCTAGACAACAGACTGCCAAAGAAAGGAGACTTAAGAGAAAGCCCAGGTCAGTGGAGGGAATTTGCAGAAAAGCTTGTTGAGCACAATTTAATAAACACAATAAAGAAACTCAGTCATTTTGACAGCTTTCAGCACATATCCAAACAGCATATGTAATTAGCCTGCAGTCACATATACTCTGACACCTGGATTAATTAGTACTTCATCAGGACTCTGTTCTGGCTTAGGGCAGATTTCAGTGGGTACAACACATATCTATGTTGTCCCTGAAATGCAGAGCCCAGCTGCTGGGTTACATGTGACAGCAGCTGCACAAAAATGAGGGCCTGCTGAAGAAACTGCATGACAACTTGGATGGATCTAGGGAAAAAAAATCAGGCAAGTCAGTTGCTGGATCCTCCAAGCAGTCCTGTATTTTTATTTAGCCTCATCAAAGGTTCACATGAAGAAATAGATATCTGATATGGCTGCAGAAATGCCTTCAGTCCGTGCCCTGAATGCTGTGACTTTTAGATTCTTACTACTCAATTCTTCTCCACAACAGAAACCTCATGTGTTTATTTCTAAGAAAACGCAGGGTTCTCAGCCAGCTGATAATTTAATACTGATATGTCGTGGTACAGTTTATGTGAGAGATGGAAACTCTGTGGCCTGTAGAGGTGTGTGGAGTTGCCAGTTGAAGATTTGGGCTGTGGTTTCCAGGCACCAGGTTGGAGGGGAAAGGTTACAGCCCTATGCATTCATGCTTTCATTAGAATTCAGACAGGCTGCAGGTTGCACTTGATTTGCTTGAAAAACACCAGAAACACCACATTTCTGGTCTTGTCAAGGACTTCATGCTTATGGCAAAACCAGAGCTTTTTAAGGTTATATTTTAGAGGAGTAACATTGAAAGGAGATGGAGGAATGGTCAATGTCCTTGCATTCTTTGCTCTTTTATTTTCCTAAGTTAAAAAATGCATGTTGGCTTGTCAGCACAGTGGTTCTATTTCCCAGTAGTTTATTGTTATCTATGTGTAAAATTGTGTAAGTTTATATCAAACAATAAAATACATGTGAACATTTCGAGATCAAAAGGTTAAAGCTGTCCCTTCCTGTGGATTTAACATCACTGGTTTTATGTCTCTTGTCACCCATTTCCACACTGACAGTTGTCAGAAGCCTTTAAACTCTCCAAACTCCTACACTGACACTGCATTCCCCAAGTGAAAAGCTTGTATCAAATTGTGGCACAAACTTTGAGGAGAACATACACATACCATTTGCACTAAATATTATTATTATGAGTCATGATGTAGAAGGCATTAATCCAAGTGCCTGTCTGATGCCAGGGCTCTCTATCTCACACAATCCAGCATCTCTCATCCCAAAGATCTGACCTTTTAAAAAGGGAACCCCTTGTCATCATTTTCTGTAAAGAGATGGGTTTTTATAAGGCAGCTTAAGGCCCTTCTGAACACTCACTGCCAACCTCGGCTTAAAAAAAATAAATTTTTTTTACACATCTCCTCAAGGAACTTGTGCTTCTTCTGGACTTCCAGTGACTGTGTCATTTAAAATGAAAAATGAGGCAAGGTCCAGCATAGCTTTTTTTTTTTTTCTTTTGGCCAAAAAGCAGCAGACTCCAGACTTTCAGTTCTACTGTTTGTGCCAACAGAAGAATATCAAGGAGTAAATTTTTAAAGGACTAGATCTTGAAATAAATCGCCAGTCTGGGAACTTTCTGAAGAGGTTTCTGCTAATCTATTTTGCTGACTGTTAAGGGTCACATGTCTCCATGGATGTTCAATGGGAATCCATAAGAACCAGCAGGTAGAGAGGAGAAGAAAGTGTCAAGTTCAGTGGCAGGAGACATAAAGCACCTGCAGCCCTGGGTGATGGCTGAGAAGGCTGTGCCCAATTCCTCCCCTTGTTGGAGCTGCTGGTCAAGTGGCATGGACCTCCTGACACAGTCATCCTCTTTAAGAATAACCAAATCACCTTAGCCAAGATATTCCATCATACAAGGTAAAAGTGGCCTTAATTGATATGGATTGTCAGGAAGCTGGGAAACATCTGACCTACTCGTGCAGCCTCAGTCCAGTCATTACAACCACACATAGGCAGGTATGCACATGCACTCACTGTATTTTCCAAGCCCCCAGCTCTTGGGGGGTCACAAAGATATAAGTCATTGTTAGCAGATATTTCAAGCTCACTAAAGGGGAAAAGAATCCTAAGAAGTCAGAGTGAAAAGAAACCCTGCCATACGTTTTACTTGGTTGTGAACAAGGTCTAGGATTTAAATGAAACATATTCCATGCCCTCAGAGATCATTCCCTTTGAATTTGTGTTACTGAAACAGAAGCTTCCCCCCCAGGAATTGGGAATTGCTGTGTCTGAGTCCAACTGAGCCAAATGGTAGAGAGATATTCCCCCCCTCCCAAAAGTGAAAATGTTCCCACTACACAAGTCAAAATTGCCACAAGTTTATTCTTTTTTTGAAACCCAAGCAATGACATTAATATTTGGCAGGAGCTAACGAAAGAAAAAAACAAACAAAAGACCCCCAAACCCCAGAAAATCAAACCCCCCACCCCCACATCAAAACAAAAGCAAAAAATCCATCCAAATGCCACAAAGATCCCCCAAACCCAGAAACAAACAACCCCTCTCCCTTACCCTCATCTCATTGTCAAGATATTAACACCTCCTTAAATCAAACTATATTTAAAATTCAACCCAAAAGTTAATCTACTTGATTGCTCCACGTCTTTCTATAAACACGTAAAATTACAGAGCATGAATGAAACCTAAAGTTCATGAAACCTAGACAGCTGGTACAGAAAATTTTTATTAATTGTAAAGATACCACCTAATCCCTAATTTTTTGGGTTTTTTTAAATAAAATTTGGTCAGTGGGTTTTTGGGTTTTGCTCATTCTACTAGTGCTGAAAAAAGTAGGCAGAAGAAACTAGCATGTACTTCCACCTAAGGAATAATGAAATTTAATGACTAGGTTGTGCATTTACATCCCTAAAATCAGGAAATACAAACATGCACAGTCCTTTTGCAACCCTGATGCAGGCACTGGGATCCATGTGCATGTTCACACTGGGTTGGAACTGGAAGCTTAGAGGGTGGGTGTTGGAAACAATGACCAAAGCAGGACTGTGCCACAGACAGGGCTGTTATAGAATTCCTGGGAGCACCTTAGCCTGGTCATTGCATACCTTCCCTTGGTTTATTTGTGCTCTTCACGGGTGTGTTTCATACCCAGCACAAAGAAGGTTGAGAAGGTGCCACCTCAGCCCTCAAATCCAGCTTCACCTTCAGTGTTGGGATCATGGATTTAATCCCCTTCAATATGTTTTCCAGCCCATATTTTATAGGTGATAATATTTCTTACTTATCATTCTCTGCTCCCATGTTGTGAGAAGGAGCTTAACTATGGGAGATGTGGCAATGGCAATGCCCTCTGGCAGACTTGATTGGCATGGAGGACACAAGTCAAGGAGGAGAATGACAGAACAGTCAAGTCACATACCACCCTTCTGAGCTACCTACTGTTGCAGAAGACCTTTGGTTTGGATGGTTGCTTGGTGTCCTGGGAACATGCATTTCCCATCTAACTAAGGCATAACAGGTTGCCCAGAGGGGTGGTGGATGCCCCATCCTTGAAACATTGGTGGTCACCTTGGAAAGAGCTCTGAGCAACCTGATGTGGTGGAAGGTGCCCCATGACAGGGGAATGGGACTAAATGACCTTTAAAGGTCCCTTTCAACACAAAACATTCTATGATCTTATTAAAAAAAAAAGGCAGTTCAGTATATTTTTTGATTTGAAGGGCTCACACACTTTTTCCAAACACAGAAAAATATCAATGATGAGTATTTCAATTACACTGAGGCTGGGCAGCAGCATCCACAATATTCAGGATGTGTTCTTAAGTGGAAGGAAACAAAGCCTTTTCATAGGAGTGCTGTAGCACTGCTAATTATGTATATCTGTCAAGCAAAATCTTTAGTGATACACCTCACAGAACTTCATCCAAGGATATCCTAGAACTGCTTCAATTTCCCCTTTACCAGGCAGGTAAGGACATCCAAAGTAAAGCTAATACAGCAGAGAACACCTTTTCTCCTCCTCCTGGTTGGCTCCTCTATCACTTGGAGAAAGAAGTCACCATCAACATGTTCCAGGAACATCCTGTTTTGCTTCTGCCCTGCTGTTTTCTCTCCAACAGATCCTGGGGTGGTTGAAGTCCCCCACAAGGACCAGGACTTGTGCATGGGAGTCTGCTCCTATCTGTCCATGAAGGCATTATTGATTCTGTTCCCCTTGTTGAGTGACCTGTAGTAGAGCCCCACTCTGAAGTCACCTGTCCCTGTGTCACCTTTTATTCCTGATCCATAAGCTCTTGGTTAAGTTCCTCATCCCCTCCCAGCAGAGCTCCAGCTGATCATCACCTCTGTCACCAACCATCAGCTCTGCTCATCCCCCTGCCCAAACCAGCAGGAACACACACACAAACCTGCACCCAATGAAAAGAACCACCTTACAAAATCAGCAGAAAGATGATATTGTAGGGAACTAGTCTGCACAGCAGTGTAATAAAAATAAATGTATATCCATTGAAGCCAGGAAGAAAACAGCGCTTTTGGCATGAAATTAGAAATGTACTTGGAGATGTTTTAATGAAAAAACCCCACATTCCTAGCTGGCTCCACATTATGAAGGAAGCTAAACTATCCCTGGCATGTCAAGTCTCATGTTCAGAACACTTTCTACCTGCTGTTCTGGACAGAGCAGCAGAGCTCAAAATGTGCTACCAAGTGATGTAATGCTGGCTCAGCTCATCCTCCAAGGAACAGGGCTGTGAGGTGACATGAGGGAAGTGTTGCTCTGCTTTTGCAAGAGGAAAAATAGTAGATATGTTCTCAAGAGGCTGAAACTGCCTCCTGTGTTTGTTGGGGTGGGAGATAAGAGCTGCTCTTTGCAAAACAAGCGTTCAGGGTACCTTCACATGTTTCAATGATTGTTACAATGAGAAGAAAGAGTAGAAAAAAAAAATTAAAATTAGTCCAAAAATCTCAGCTTTGCCCTCTCTTTCCTATGCAGGAGGTGTCTAATTCATGTCATCTCTATAACCACCCCACTCTTCTCTCCTTCCCTGTCCCATTCGCAGTGACTTCACATCTCTGCCCCACCCTCACCACCAGGCTGAGCACTCACCTGCTCTGTATCTCCTCCTCCTTAGGGCTAAAGGGTGGAAAGCATGGAAGAGGTGACAATTTAACCCACAATTTCCAAAGCTGCTTCCACCTCATCTCAGGCATTATTTCAGGAGAAAATCCATTTCAGTCACAGGGCCCAAAAATCTGGACCAGTCCTACAAGACAGAGAGTTTCGAGCAGTATAATCATAAAGACAAGCACTGTCAAGTGGGCCAGGGTGGAACTAATGCAGGTCATCTCTGGAAAAATCTGGTGCCCTGTTGGATCATGCTCAGGAATTTGTTTTTGTTTTGTTTTGTTTTTCAGAGGCTTTGGATATGAATAAAAAGTGGGTTGCTTTTTACAGAAATAAAGAAAACATTCCCCACCTCAAGTACTGGCATTAATACATAGGGTTTGGTGGGTTGAGAGAAGGAAAAACACTGCTGGTTGTACTCAAAAATACTTTCTGATTTATCCTTTCAAGTGCACTAAACATATTTGTCCCTAATCATCATCTTATAACTAACTGTGCCATGTTGGTCTGAAGCTTTCACAAAGAATTGCTGGGTACAAACAGCTGGAGGCACACAGAGAGCGTGGAAAACTCTAACCTGAGGAGTTTACAGTTGATAAAATCCTCAAACACCAAAAGCAAGATTATGGGAGACAAATCAGGCTGTTCTCAGTTAGCTAAGGCTGGACTGTGCCACCCACAGCCACACAGATTATGCAGGACACCCACAACATGTGCTCTCTCTCAGCCTGACTGATGCTTCCCTGCTCTGTTATTCTCTGACACAGAATTAGAATTCAGCCAGGCTGAAAGGAGCTTTTCCCTCTGTGTATGAGGGGCAATCACAGTAGTTGTGCAATTCATAAAACCCTTCCAGCATGTCTGTACATATGCATTGCCTTCCCTGATAAATCCAGAACAGAGGGAAACAGAGAGGAGAGGCATTAAGTTGTCTTTTCCAGGAGGGAGAGAAATCTGCGTGACAAGTTTATTGAAGCATTTTGCAGAAATCCTGGATGCTGCTCAACATGCACAGTAAGTTCCTGTTAAAGGCTGCATTTCACCATAAACAGCAATTGTGGATGACAATGTTGTGCATTCGTCATCAAACATTATTGCTGTTTGCAAACACCAAGAGGGTTCCATCTGCCATTATTTCTTGCAATGATATAAATAAGAATATTTAAGTAGATAGACTTTTTTATATATAAAAATATACCAGTTTGAAGAATGTAAGCCAGAGAATAAAGATAAGAGGAATAGGAAGTATAGCATTTTAAAGTGAAGCTTAAGGCAAAGAGTAAATTATTTTTCTGAATAAAGTAAATTGTGATAAGTTTAACATACTTGTCACTTCCTAATAAAGATAGGGGGAAATGTTCTGTGGAAATTGCTTTGAAGCAAAATATGAAAGCACCTGCTTTTCTAAAGAAGGCTTTGCCAAGAAACAGAACATCCAAACCCTCAGCAGTTTGATTTGAATGAGCTGTCACTGTGCTACACAGGAGTTTTAGTTCAAACTATTTCAGCACAGTGTCTTCTATAGAACAGGTTCTCCAGCTCTGAGACACTGGGAAAAGGAGAAAGGATAACACATCATGAGAAATCCCTGGGGAAGAGGACACAGATTCCAAGGTGCAACTCCTTTAAGCTATCCTTGTGATATTTCAGGATCAGCATTATTTCCTCTCTCTTCTAAAGTTGGTATTTCCTATGAGAAAACCCATCAGAATTTCCCAATCTTTCTGACCCCTCCCCCCCCTTTTTTTTTGAGAAAAAAGTTATTTTCTGTCCTATTCAGTTTACTCTCTAATCACAAGGCTTGACAGTGAGAATAGCTGAGCACTCATGTTGAGATCAGTGGAAATCAAGTACTGCTCATGGATTCTTGCACAGATCATTAACATACATATCTTGGTAACAAAAGTTCCAGTTAGCACAGAGAAATAAGTTTCCCTGTGTTAGTCTGCTGCCTGAGTGATGATTCAGCATTTCAAGTGATTCTGTAAAAGTAGATCCTTTCGTAGCTTCTATTTTTCCAGACAGCTGCTTCACCACTGCTCAGATTCCTCAGCTTTCCCCCATGTTCTTGCCCATGATCAGAATACCAAATTATAATTAAGGCAAAGCACAGTCTGCTTGTACAGTACAGGTTCACCAACTCCCAAAAGCACACTATGAAAAAAAAAAGGGATATTTTCAAGTCAGTGAGCACTTGTACTGTGATTCTGTGCTCTGGGGGCTGCCTTACAGCAGCAGCTCATCCTCCAAGCATGAGAGTGATTACAAATTTTCTTGCTATGGCAACATGTGGTTGCCAATTAACTGCATCTAGCTGGTCCAGGAGAAGTGTGCTGCCAAGATGTTCACAAGACCTCCTGATTTAGCTTAAGGCCATGTTCCTCACTTCAGAGAAGACTGCAAAACCTGTAATTTTCAATGCAGTTAATAAAATATCATCTTCCATACACAAAAAAGGAATGACTCTGGGTTGTATACATTATTGTCTTAGGTTCTAAGCCATGTCTGTTACCCAGACTGTTACACCTTCTGCAGGTGACAGTGGTATTTAAACACCAAGAGAAGTTTTTACCTCCCCCCAAGGAAGAGCTGCAGCTGGAACTGAGTTTGTTTTAAAGGACTCTGCTGTTCCCCCACTGGTAGTACAGGGCAAGAAATACCACACAATTAAGGCCCTGAGTTGCTCCCCTAATGGTGGCAGGATTGCTGTTACCTTCAAAGTCTAAATCTGTCTCTGTCTTGACATAAAATTCTGTATTTCCCCATCTTGTCAGAAGCACTGACTGGCAGATTCTACTTTTTATTTCTTTTTTTTCCATGAGAGATGGAAGGAATAAGACTTGTTCAAATCAACTTCTCTACAGTTCTACAGCTCCCCTCAGCCCCTCAAACAATGGAAGTTCCAGAAAGACCTACTGTTCACCTATTTGCATCTTATTCATTCCTCTGCCCAAGTAATACTTTTCTCTAAAATGTATTTCAGAGAAGTACTTGACTCAACCTGTTTTTAAAAGGTTCAAAGCATTTTTAAAGGTTAAAGCTTTACTTGAGAGTTGATCCCAAAGCCAATAAGGCTTTTAACCGAAACTTTTCCTCAAGGTCTGATTTCTATGCAGTTAGGAAGGGAATCCTTTTTTTTAATATGTGAAAGATGTTGCCTTCAAGACACTGCTTTTCTTAACACTAAAGTCACAATACCAAGTTTGGGACAATATATTGTAAGTCACAATCAACTTCCTTTTATTTAAGGGCAGGTAAGAATCGCTTCCAAAATTTACTGTAAGTTCTAACATGGCAACACAGGATGGAAACAGTTTTAAAGGTTCTCTCACCAAATTTCTAGTTGCAAACTTGTGAAATAATTAGACAAGTTTATTTCTACTGACACCTCCTCAAAAATTGATATTCCTAATGATATTTCAAGATAATTTTACCTAGAGCAGATGAACAGGTAACATACAATATCATTGTTATGTGAGGCAGGTTCTTTTCTTATACAGATGCACTGGGATCTCAGAAACTTCTCTCCAATATGCCAAAGATTTCCAGTTTATTTCATCCGGTCCAAATCATTGACTGAAGTTACAATTTTTAATTTTTAAATTTAAAAAATTCTAAAATTTAAAACTTTTTTTACACCCCCCCCAAAATTTTTATTAAATTTTAATTCATTTATTTTTCTTAAGCCTTCAAGTGTCATTTAACTCTGAACAAAAAAGCTCCTTATCAGCTTTGCAGGAAAAACAAAAGAGAAAATTGAACACACTAAAAATCTCCAAGAAACAGCTACATTACCACTTGCATATTTCCTGCAATATTTCCTGCAATCAGAAAATTTATGACATTTTAAATGTAATTCCCAAAACTGAGCATAAAAAGAGGAAACCAGCAAGGACTCAAATCCTTAAAATACTTTTCTGCTTTTATTTCTACTTTAAATAATCTCAATGGAAAAGCATTTGTAAAGCCAAAAGCTGAGCCTCCAGGTCTTTCTCCTTCGTGTCCTGAAAACTGGAGGGTTTGGCTGCTATCCTTGGAATTCAAGAACTGATTAGAAGATTTACCACTAGAAATATCCATGTATCTTATCCTCTAACATCTCCCTGCTGAGGCACCAAATTTGTCAAGATTCATTCGTTCTCTGTTCTTTGCAAGGTGCAAACTTGCAATTCTACTGCAATTCTACTCGAGCATCCCCCAAACCACTCAAAGACTCATTAACAATTATGTCCTTTCTGAGGAAAAAAAAAACCAAACAACCTTCAGTTTTCATTGCTGCAGCATTTTTTTCCTCACACTACTTATGGACAGACTATGTTTTTTTCTTACAGCGACCACAATGATTGAAATCACAGCTTAGGCGTGACCCACAGGCAGCCTGTTAGTCTGCTCTGTATCCTGTTTCTCCATTTGTTGGAACTTTTAGCTCATTGCTTGCTTACATATTCATTCTTTCTTTCTAATTTACTTGCATTTAACTTTCAGAGCAGGACCCACACCACATCAGATCCTGCAGAGAGTTCTCCACGCTGTGCCCTCCCCTCCTCCAGCTCAGGTTTGCCACAGGGATGCTGAACAAACCATATATATATATATATATACACACACACATATTTACACACACACACACATACTTGAAATGGAGCAAGAATTAGAGCAAAGCTGTCTAAAGGGATCATTACCTATTCATGGAATCAGGTGGGTTGGAAAAGACCTCTGAGTTCATCAAGTCCAACCCTTGATCCAACCCCACTGTGATTACCAGATCATGGCACTCAGTGCCCCACCCAGTCTGAGTTTAAAAACCTCCAGGGATGGGGAATCCACCCCCTCTCTAGGCAGCCCATTCCAATGCCTGACCACTCTCTCTGTAAAGAACTTCTTCCTGATATCCAACCTAAACCTTCCCTGGCAGAGCTTAAGCCCGTGCCCTCTTGTCCTGCTGTTGGTTGCCTGAGAGAAGAGACCAACCCCCACCTGGCTACAACATCCTTTTCATAAGGAGCCTGAGAAGAGTGGAATAACAACAGGGAACAGGAGTAATTGGAGTGGGCACAGGGAAGTGAGCAGAAGGGAGGCAGGAGAGACATTCAGCTGTACCTTCTGTGGGATGGGATTGTCCTACTCTGTACCATGTTTGCCCAGTCCTTGCCCTGGAGGTGAGCAGGGTGATGCCCTGCAGAGGCTGTTGAGCATGCAGGGCACATCCCTCACTGCCAGGGCAGAGGGGTTGAGATCTTGCTTCAGTGCCCTTCCACAGCTGTGGTGCTTCAGATTGAGACATTCCTTATCTTCAACACTGGCAGAGTTCAAACAGAAGAACACAAGGAAACCAGAGGCAGAAAGGGACAAAGGAAACATGCAAAGATCTTAAGTGGTGCATTCAGCCCTGGATGTTCTTTCTAGAGGTTACTTGGCTGAGGGGTGAAGAGAATGTAAAACTAATGCATTCTGTAGCTTTTTAAGTCATCAGCTTGGATGCTGTGAATTTGATGAGCGCAGTTACACGGTTGGAGGCAATTTTCAGACTGTGATGAGGATGCCAGGCAGTGCCATGACATCTGAGGGAAGCCAGCCACTACTAAGGATGTGTGCTTATTCCTGCTCAGCTGAACTGAACTAGAATCTCCCCATAAAAAAAAAATCGAGGGGAAAAAATCCCCCAAGAACTAAAAGTGGCAATATGGCATGATGATAGACCTACCTTGAAAAGAAAGTTACTTCTTAATTAGGTAGGGAAAGGTGGAATATGGTAGGATGTCATTGATTCTTGACAGAAAGGAGAAGAGGAGCCCAAAAGACATCAAAATAAGAGAAGTTCATTTTCTTCTGCACATGTAATGACTGAATAATTTCTGGCTTGGGGATAGGCACCAGAGAAATGCCTCTGAACTCCAGAGAGGAGCCATTCTGCATTTCTGACTTGTGCAAGTTTGCTGCCCTTACTGGGATACAGTGGCCAACTTCCCTGGGAAGTATTTGTAGTTCACCTATGGATCAAGAATTTATTTCAATGGGTTTATTTTCTTAGGATTCTTATTTCAATCTGATCTCCACATCTAAGGCAGGCCAAATGCTGCTGGCAGAGCCACTGAGAGCATGCACACGACTACAGAACCTACTTGTTCAACTTTTTCTTTGTTCTCTAACATCATCTGTTCTTTTTGATCAACAGCACAAAAAGTCAAAAAGTATTTTTTCCACGTTGTATTTTTTAAGCTGAACCCCCCCCCCCCCCCCCCCAAAAATATTAGCTGCAACAATGAGAAATATCTGGTTCTTATTTACAACTGAGACTTGGTTTTCTCTACACAATGGCAAAAATCAACCTTTAGTTCCATTTTCTGCTCTGTTTTTATGAAATCTGCTGCCAGGAAAGAGTCTGAGGAATCTTAGACAAGTTTCTTTTCAGATATGGCACTGCAGAGATATGGATAATAAGAGCAAAGCTTTTGTTTTTCTAGGCTATACCTGCACCACCATCAGTTTTTATCTTTCTTTTATCCCATATTTAACTTCTGTCTTTCACATCTCAAGGTCTCCTATTTCTGTAAATAAACTGTCTTTCAAATACAAGCTCGTATTTGAAAGTTTTTATTCTATTTAGTCTCAAGTCCATTTTCTTACTGAATCACCAAGCAATGAAATAATCTTATTCACAAGTCAAAGCTAAATTACTAGTTTAAAATGAATCTGGTTTTTAGACTTAAGGTTTAGGAGTGTCAAAGCAGAAGTTTTGGTGAAGAACTAAGCCAAGAGGAAAATCAAAGTTACCACAAATGCACCAAAACCCCCAGAAAGAATTTTAATGATATCACAGTTAATTACTCAAATAATAGTTTTTAAACACTTGCTTCCCAGCTAACAACTCAATACCTTCAAAATACAAACAGACTTCAATGATATCAACATTTTACCTCTTTCTGCACAGCTAAAGAAACCAAGTAGTGTCACAAAAAGAGTCTTCAATCCAAGGCACTAAAATCCAAGCCCACAAGTGAGAAAAGATTCTTGCAAGCCAACCACTAAACATTCAGTATTGCTTCTTGTGGGTTTTCAAGCAGACCCAGGAGCTCAGGCTCTCTGAGACCTGCAGTAGGTTGCACAAGTGAAGGATTTATATCCATGTCATCCATTTAAAAACCTCTCAGGGGCATCAAAGATGTTGGGGGATTAGGAGAGATGTTCAAACTGGGGTTTATATGTAAAATGGTGAAAAAGACACAGTACAAGGAATATATTCATAATAGAGCCTACTGAAACAACAAACATGTAAACCTGAAAAAAGTGCACTTCATCACAGGGAGAAAGGAGAAGAGAGGAGCAAAAATATGAGGAAAACTAATGCCCTTAGAGAGTCAATATAGAAAAAATATTGTCCTGATACAATTCTTAATTATCTTCCCCCCTACGGTCAGTGCGTTACTTCCTTACATACATCAGTTCCTTTCTGTCCTGGAGGCAGCTCATTCCTATCCTGCCAGGCTCACTTCTCCCTTCCCAGTGCCTCCAGACACCAGTTGCTGTCAAAGTAGTAACAAAAAGAACCCAAGAGATATTTTCTGACACCTCCTGAAGTGTAGAACTATCATGTTGGATGTATATTTGTGGTCAGGAAGACCAGCTTCTGTTATATGACCTCATGCAGCCAGAGCTTTCTCTAAATCCTGAGTTCTCTAAATCAAAACCATGTTTATGATCCCTGCCAGCCAGGGGAAACACCATTTTTTCTCTCAAGCCCAGCTAACTTGTTTTCGATTATCTCCTTATTAAAGAAAAAGATTGTGCTTCATAAAGCAGTCCTGGAGGTTGCAGAATTACTGCTTGAAACGTAGGAATTGGAACAACTCATTTTTATTTCAATATTGGTATCTCATGCCTTATGAGTCATTGTAATGATTCCCTGTTGCCTTCTGTGCTGAGCTTAAACAAGTTGGGCATTTTCAAGGCTCTTAACTAAATTCACAGTGGCATTAAAAGCAGTTCTGCAGAAAAGAATGCAACACAGCTAAGGAAGACCTTTAGCTGGCATACACTAACTTCTCTTACAATAAATTTTGTTCTCCCAACCTGTCCTGTGAGCATCCTCCTCAAATCGTGCTGGTTCCATTACTTCGTATATTCTGCTTCTAAGAAAAAGGAACCGGGAGGGATTATATCCAGAGCAACAAACAGCTCTGCAAACCATCAAGAAGTGTAACAGCATTTCTGATCAAATAATCCTGCATTATTAAATTGGTCCACTTGTCCCTTTCCTCTCTAAGCCTCCTTTGTTATTAAGGCACAGGATTTGAGGTTAATTGTGTGGGGGAACAGTTCCACAGACCAACTAGAAATCATGGGAATCATCACCATGACTCCCAAGAGTGGGAAGGAGGTACCCCCACAACAAAACAAACAAATAACCCCCCAAACCACCACACTTGGTTTTCATCCACCCTTTCTCAACTCTGTTGCTTCATCCCTACTGTTTTTCACTTGCACAGACACCAACTCTCCATACAGGGGGGAAGTAGCATTGGATACAAAATGTATTTTTAATCCTCCTCAAATAAAAGAGAATTTAAGCCTAGTGAGCTCAAGATTATGTCAGGTTGGGGTTTGGGGGTTTTTTAAACCAAATTAAGTAAAAATGGTCAACTCTCCACGTTGCTCTCATGAGTGGATATTCATAAGTAAATACCTGCAGTGAGATCTGCTTTTGAAAACAGAACACCAGGGACCAACTCAAACCACCATAATTGGAACCAGGCTGATTTTTGATTTTCTGCTAACCCAAACTACATTACATGCACTTTGTCATTTGCAAATACAATTCACTGCAGTTGTGGAATAAATCAATTTGAAAATACATATGTACATAAATAATACTGGTTTAATATTACTGGTGAGAATTCCAGACATCTCCGAAGACTGAAAAACTCTGAGCAAAGGCAAATTCCAGCAGTTTCAATACTTGAATTTTACTCAATTTCATTCAACAAATTCTTTCTAATAACATTTGGCACTGTGTGCCTCTATCTCTTGCTACATGCATGCATATGTATTTATAGAGAAACATATACAGGCTAACTTTTTATATTTAAATTGTAAAGCAAATATTATTTGTGCAAGACAGCAACACAGAATTAAAACAAATAGTCCACAGACAATGAATCACCTCACTAAAGCTAATTTTGAGGAATAAACAGACATACACCCATTTAGTTTGCTATATACTGCCCAGAACATCTTCAAATGCGTGACTTTTTATGGGAGTTCACGACTCCACATGGTCCAAAAACCTGGCATTTGCTTTTTCCAGTTGGTGTTGTTCAGGCCACACCTCCTGGCACATCCCTCATTTCATTCTTCCACCACGCTTGTGGCAATTTGAAACACCCTGACACCGTGTATTGCCTAAAGCAATACAAAAGGTGGACCTTGGGTATTTACAAGTTTCTGTTCCATCACACAATGGGGTTTGGCCACATTTTACCTGTTGACCAGTTTACCTCAGTTCAGAAAAGATATTGAGGGACTGGAGCGGGGCCAGAGAAGAGCAACGAGGCTGGAGAAGGGACTGGAGCACAAGTGCTGTGGGGAGAGGCTGAGGGAGCTGGGGGTGTTCAGCCTGGAGAAGAGGAGGCTCAGAGGTGACCTCAGCACTGTCTGGAACTGCCTGAAGGGAAGTTCTGGCCAGGTGGGGCTTGGTCTCTTCTCCCAGGCACTCAGCAATAGGACAAGGGGGCACGATGGGCTCAAGCTCTGCCAGGGGAAATTGAAGTTGGAGATCAGAAAAACTTTGCAGAGAGAGTGCTCAGGGATTGGAATGGGCTGCCCAGAGAGGGGGTGGATTCCCCATCCCTGAAGGTTTTTCAACTGAGCTTGGCCGTGGCACTGAGTGCCATGATGTGGTAAAGGGACTGGAGTTGGACCAAGGGTTGGACTTGATGATCTCAGAGGTCTTTTCTGACCCAATCCATTCTGTGATTCTAAATCTGTTTTATTGTGATTTACTCAGAGTTGAAAATGGAACAATATACAGCCCGTATGCACTTGTTTTATTGTTTTCACAATTTAAACCAGAAAGTGAACGTGTTTTCCAGGACATACAGAGAGATAATCCTGCATGTTGCAAAGAGGATTTCATTACGGAATTATGTCAGAATTCCTCTACCCCACATATATGTATCAAATCTGCAGAGAAGGCAACACTTGCAGCCAGGTCTTTTTGGCACTGTGTGCCATCTGCAGAGGTGCACAGGAAGAGCCATGCAGCTGCCAAATGTGTCAGTGTGCCACAGAATTCAGCATTGCATGGCAGGGAATTCCATGGCACTCCCTGTAGATACACTATGGGCAAGTGGGACGGGGTGAAGGAGGGCACAAAACCTCCCTGGTTTGTTCAGTGCAGAGCTAAACCTCAAGCCTTCTCTTAGTCTTTCACATCATCCCTCCTGGCAAACTTGCTGTGCTGTGTATCTGCTCCTGAGATGTGCAGCACAAGGATTTCAGGCTGAATTTCTGTAGGGATTGGTTTACAATATCTGGAATGGAGAAAATCTTGCCAGAAATGGATTTGTGAAGAGAATCAACAAGCCACTGATAATGCTTTAACAAATGATGTTTTTAATGATGTTTGAATGTACAAAATGTTTGTTAAAATGTCTTTTTGCAAAGTCACTGCTTCTCCTCCCCCGAATACCTTGAGGTAGTTATCTCAGGGCTCTGGAGGAAGGTTGGGACATCATATTACCTGAATCCCTCTCCTACTGAGTGTAAATCCCCTTACTCCCACTGGCCCAGAGCCAAACTCCCTCTTGTTTTCTATTGGTGGTTTTTGAATCCCTCCAAGGTCCATATAAACCTCTGACCAACAATAAACTGTCTCTTCTCCTCCCTCTCTGGTGGTCCCTGTGTGTCCTTCTCAGGGCTCTCAGGGACCACGTGGTCAGGGAAAGTGGGGAGCACATTTTCTCCTGGGTAAAGGAATAACCTCCAAGACCAGGAGACTCATCCACACCATTGCAGCCTGCATCCCTACAGCAGACAGCACCACCGAGGCAGAAGGAACCCCACAGGGACAAATTTCTTTACAGACATTACATCTGCTGATTGCACTGTGTGTCTGATTCTCCTCTGGCTCCCACCTTCACCAACCCTCAGCTACAGCAGGAGACAGTCCTGCTTCTGGGATTCCAAACTGCACTCCAGATGTTGTGCCCCTTTCTCCTCCAAGGTCATCCATTTCTTACCCATCATATTCTTCACTCGGTAAATAATTTAGATGAAAATTATTGAGTGACTTTTCAAAGCGCTCTTCTAAATATCACTCAATAATGACATTACTCAAAGTCATGCAGAGGTAAAACACTTCCATTCTGAAGATTAACTTTGATTTATGAGCCACGTGTTGCAGAACTGAGCCACTTTTAAGAAAGTCAAGTTGATGAGAAGGCTCACGTTGACCTGAATCTGAAGCCAGTTCTCAGAAAATGAATTCAAAGGAAGTTTTATTTGCTACAAATGCAGTTCATGGTTTTACATCACCACAACCCACAAGGTCATGGTTTTCTGCCAAGGCTTAAAGCTTCGTATTAGTTGCTGGATCAGGGGAAGAGAGTGAGGAGGAAGAATCAGCACAGACAGCACATGACAAACTGACCACAACCCCCAAACCTTATTCCCCTGCACTGCCTGGGAGAGTGAGTAGATAAAGAAATCAGGAGTGAAGATGAAACCAGGAAGGAAGGAGAACTGAGGGGGGAAGTTGTTTTAAGGTTTGTTCATATTTTTTCCTCATTACACTACTCTGATTTGATTGGTAATAAAGGAATTTCGTCAAGTCTGTTTTGCCCATGACAGAAATTACTGAGTGATCTCTCCCTGCCCTTATCTCAACCCACAAGTCTTTAGTTTTATTTTCTCTCCCCTGTCCAGCTGAAGAGAGAGCTTGATACAGGGATTTGATGGGCACCTGACATCCAGCCAATGTTAAACCCACCACACACATCTTTCAAAAGATCCTCTTATCAATAGTCAGTGATGAGGCTTCTCACATTGACATTAACAGTTCTCCAAAAGGGGTTTGACTGCAGTGACTGTTCTGGGCTCCTGGATTCACCCAGTTAGCCCAAAAGCCACAACTGCTCATGAGCTGGAGAACATGAGAAGTTATTCCCACAATAGCAGAGCAATATAGAAGAAAATGGACTCTTTCCTGCTATTCAAATTATCCTGCCATACAACAGCTGAAACCCTCTGTGTTTCCCTGCATTAGTCTTTCTGCACACAAGAAACCTTAGAATCATTAGCAAGAATACTTTGATGGATCTGCATCCTTGAATTTAGAGGTGCTGACTCATGACTTGAAGGCCTGCCAACAACTGCCTAAATTAAAGATCTTGAGTAATCAGGCAGAAGTGCTTCAAACTATTTTTACTCTTGTTTCTCTGAAGTGACAACTTTACCTTTTGTTACTCCACCTTATAAGTCAACATATTCTTGTCCATGTTTGTTCAAGTCTCCTTCCACAAAGTCTCTTTCACTAATGTGTCTTTGGGTTCAAAACCTGATTTACTGTCCAATCCACCCTTCAGTCCAGGTTAAGGCTTTGGAAAAGCTCTTTTGTTTACTGTGACAGAAGCAGATGCTTTGCCTGTATCGTGTTGATTCCCTTGGCAAAGAATTAAAACCTGATGCTGTGAGCAGATGAAAAACAATAGGTTGCAATTTGTCACCCTGTTGTTCCATCTTATCTGCCTTAATAACATCACAGATCAATAATACACTTGCTCAACACTTTTTACTCAAAATCTATAGATGTATATGAAAATGGTTTACTCTGCCAAATCCTAACGTGGGTCATGAACTCTGAGGGTGTGTGCAACATCAGGCCACAGCTCTGCAGGCTACTTGGCTCTGCTTCCAAAAGAATATCCAAAGCCTTCTGCTGGGGAATTTCTCTATAAGGGAAAGGCTGAGCAGATTTCCCACTGGCACTTATTAGTGTCAGCCACCAAAAGCTTTGCTTAGAGAACACACACACATTTTCTGCTCATCCCTCAGGAGCTGGATGCTTTCAGGCAGGGAGTAAACAACGACTCCAGCCTGGAAGGCACCACTCCCACCTGGAGGCGGTACAGTGGTCTCAGTCAACTGAGTAGAAAGAAAACCCCCAAGCTCCTCCTTCACTGTAATACAACACACTTTGCAGGTGCATCTGAACAGCTGAGTAACAACAAGTTTTGAGTAACCCCCTTAGAGATGAGGACCTGGAATTATTTGGGTTCTTTGGACAGCTGTTTGTGAGCCATGCACAGGGTGGCATCCTGGGGGATGCAGCTCCTGGACCTTGCTTTCCCTAAGCAAAGAGATGGGTTTGCTCTTGGAGCCACATGGTTCATGGTTCTGGTGCAAATTCAAGTCTACGTTACAGGCATGGTGGGTTGAAATCAGGATAACTAAGACTCAGACCTGTTTATAAATGTGTTGCTCTGAGGACAGCCTGGTATTGGATTCACTTTGGAACAGCTCATTGCAGGCAACAGAATCCAGTCTATTTACACACACACAGAAAACCACCAACAAAAAAACCCAACAAAAAATCAGATGGACACAACTAAACAGCAGTATCAACAGAAAACTTTGGAAGACCTTTATCCTGCTGGGTTGTTTTCTTACATGAAGGTTTCTCAGTTACCACAGTCTGCAATTTTAGGAGTTTGTGGTTTATTTCCAGGAAAACAATCTGTTTGCCTTCATTGTCAGTACACAACAAAGACTGAGCTGAGCATGTCTTTCTGCTGTTAACGTTGCATTTCTAACCTGAAATGCAAAAAAAAAAAAAAAAATTAAAAAATCTGTAATAAATAACAATGTAGTTCCCTAACAATGAGGCTGTTGGAAGAGGGAAAATGGAGCTATTCATGTTTAGCAAAATGGCTAAACAGGGACTACATATGACATCTGGGTGAGCACTTTGAACACCCTTCCTTACTCTAAGCACCAGAAAAAGTTATTTTAATGTCATCTCATGAAGAAAAAAATCTTATCCTGTTAACTGTGGAAGAGCATATGGAATAAAAACAGGTTTTCTGATCTGATGCGAAAATAAAAGGAACAGTTAGAGAGAAGTAACAAAAAGGATATCTAAAAAGACTTGATATGCTTTGTTTTTTTGCTGTCAACTAAATTGCACAGTTTTTTACCCACTTGGAGCTCGAAGGAGCTGGATCAGAACAACCCGAACTGTCCCAGTGTTTCCTTTATCCATCCCACCCTTCCTCACTACATGAGTTACACTCTTAGTGTCACCCATTGCCTTACACCTGCCTGCTGGGTCTTAACCTTTTTAATCCACAACCAAGATGATGCTTTCTAGGAGTTTCCAGATCAGAAAATATTTATAAAAACTTCCCTTGAGTATCTATTTAGCCAGGCCAACAAGAATTAAAGGAACCTCAAGCAAAGCAAGCCAGCATAAAGGAAACAGCACAAAGCATCCATGTGTCCACCCAAGAAAAAAACACCTGTCACTGCCTTGGCTAAGGGACATTTATTTGCTTTCTAATTCCCCAGAACAATTTCATAAAGGTCACTGTATTTTTCTCCTGAAGTTACCCTTTATCCCACTGGTTGACTTGTCTCTCGCAACTTTTTTATTCCTCAGTTGTGTGGCTGTTAGCATGAAATAAAGTAAAACTTGAGATTTAAAGAGAGTTGCCAGCAAAGTATAAATTTTCAAAAATTGTGTTGCATATGCTCAGCAGGCACCAAGGGAGGGGGGAGAGAAGTCAACAATTTGTATAAACAAAAGGCACATAAGAAAATCATCAAGCTGAAATATTGTAAACTAACAGCAGGCTAGAGTAAAACATCCATATTGCCTGAGCTAATTTATTTCTTTTAGCAATACCTTTATAATCCTTCACCAAGAAGGATTTTTTTTTTTAAGCATGAAAAATCTGCATTTTAATCAGTTGGGTTAGATTAGTTTTTCTTTTTTTTAGAGATGGATTTTTCTCTCCCTGAATCTTCAGCTGTGACTGCAATGAGCTTCTTCAGAGAAAGATATTACAAGAGAAAGAGATTACAACAGAGCTCTTGCCATCTTCCATTATTAAGCCATACAATGAAAGGGAAATACTATTTCTAAAAAAATCAGCAAAATGAGAACCCTGGGAGAAAACTGCTCCCTGAGCTGATGGAAGAAGTGACAGGGTTTGTAAGACCTGATGTAAACTTAACAGATAATCGTGCACTGAGGGGTATGAGAGGCAATTTGGGGAAAAAAGGGGATCAAACTGAATAGTCTCAAGGGGAATCAGGTAAGACAGGCTGCTAACAATTGAGCTTTGAAAACCCACTGGTTAATTTAAGGGTGAAAACCAGGAACATGTGCAAAGAATCCTGGTGGGCAGGATCTTGTGGAAAGACAGGAAAAGTGACCTCAAGCGAGCTGGCTGGTCTTTGAGGACAATCTCTTCACAGCATAAAGAACAGCCCACCTGATGTTCAGAAAAATTATCAAACAGGGACTAAGCACCAGCACAAACCAACTGTGTGCAGGAGCTGAAATCAATGCAGGAAGCAAAGAAATATAAAGGAACCTTCTGACCATGCTGAGGTGGTATTGGAGAAGTCAAAGCTCAGCTGCCATCGAAGCCAACGAGCAACAAGGGCAACAAGAATTAATTAAGTGTTGGCAGAATGAACAAGGAAGACATGGCCATTGCTCAGGGGGCAGGTGGTTTGGGGACAGCAGATGTATTGAAAGCTGAAGGGCTCGACACCTTTTTTGTATCAGTCTTGTAGAGAACCTCCTGGGACTTTGCCTAGTGCTCAAGAAAGGGAGATACAAGTAAGGAAAACTGATCAAGTCTGGAATTTGTCTCAAAAATTCTTAATCCATGTGTTTTGCCCAGGGCCAGAGACACATTGATAAACTGACTGCAAAGACAGTGCAGTTGGGAGGCTCAATCCCATGCTTGGGAACAGAAGCTGAGGAAGTGAGGCTTTCCTGGGGAAACCTGAGGTTAAGATGGCATAGCCAAGATCTTCACAGAGCAACACTGTGGGACACCAGGAGACAATGACCCTGAATTGAAACAAAGGAGCTTTCAACTGCATGAAAGGGAAAAAGTGCTGACAGACAGAGGGGCAATGAACAAGCTGCACAACCCTCCTTGAGGGTGTTCATGACCTGCTGCACCAAATTCTGCCCAAGCCAGGCTGAGATGAGCACTGACCCCGCTCTGAGCGGAAAGGTGGATGACATGACCTCTCAGGGCCCCTAGCAAGATGAATTTTGTTATTTTTAAGACTTGTTCCTAGACACAGGTGGAGTGTAAGGAAACACCCACCTTGTCATTGAGCTTCCCACTGACAACTGGGTCTTGTAAGTTGAAATAAACTGACTTTATGTGGATGTTTAGGCCCATAAACACAGGGTTGGATGTTCAGCTGTAAGTTGCTTTTGAAGTTCTGCCTAATATAAATAGCCAGAATTATGCATTTTATAGCCAGTATACTATATTTATATATTATTATACTTATATGGATTACTTTATATTAGTCTCTCTATATATTACTTTTACTTCCTATGTATACATAAAAGTTAACTCAATCTGTACTGTGGAATAGGTCACTGATCATTCTAAGAGTGGTGTAAAACTGGTGAGGAGTAAAACACTGAACAAACAGAACTTAGCTTTACCTTGTAAGATTTCATTAAACATACTAGCACTTGAATTTCACAAGATGCCCGAGGCTTTAAGAGCTCAGAGTGTCATTTTAAGCCCTTGGGTTTGAAGACACTGATCTACATTTACTGACATAACCAGGAAGATCACAGTGTCTGTTTTCCAACCACATAACGAAAATAACTATGTGGAAAAAAACCCCAAAAAACAACAAAACCAAACTCCCAAACATCTAAAAAACGCTATCCTGGAGATTGAGGCCCAAGACAGCACATCCTGACTTAAGAAATGAAGAGAAACATGAACTCGCTGACAACTGAGAAACAAGAATATTTAGACATAAACTGGAAGAAAAGTCATCAAGTCATCAATGCTGGTGTTGAGTTTATTGGGATCGAGACAACTTGAAGTGTCCCTGAAATTCTGATTTGCTAACCATATGTCCAGGAGCAAAGTATGTTTGCCAAGCACAGTGCACACAGACAAAAACCTTTATAAAACAAACCAATGGAGAAATAGAGCATGAATCTCAGCCAATCTGAATACTTGAAAGGCAATGATGGGCCAGGGACTGCATCCCCCTGATCTGTAACTAACTACCACAAAGAAGATTAATGAGTCTGTCAGGAAGGGATGCACATTGAGATGTGGAGGGGCCAAAGCAGGGAAGAAGAATCAGTTTATGGCAAAGGTAAACAGGCTGTCTAGACCCTATTCCTATTTTTGCTGAGGCCCTTTGCAAGAGACACTGTTGTCTAACAATAACTTTTCATCCTCCAGAACTGGAGCTCTGAGACAGGTCACAGTCTCATGTTTAGACACTGACTTTAACGTCACAGAACTTTAAAAATCTGAATATTCCAAACCAAAAAAGGTATTTGACTACATGTGCATCATTTCAAACTGTAAGGCTATAAACCAGAAAGCACTATGCATAATGTTATAAAAACTACCTGGATGTTTAGGAACCTGAGGCTTATTTGCTGTGCCATAAATTTATTGTAAATTAGTATGTGAACTCACAGTGCACCAGCTTCCCACATAGACAGACACAGCAAACATTAGGAAGAGTAACTTGCAGGGCAGACAGTTCCCATTTTTTACTGTTTGGCTTCAATAAAGCCCTTCTGGATTGGAATGCCTTGGCACACATATGGGAGGGGAAGAAAGAGATGGGCTGTGATGGGGGGAAAAAATAAAATTGTGAAGGAGCACAGAAAAAAGGGATTATGAAGGAAAACATGGGATGAAAAAGACAAATTAGACACACCACAAGAAACAGAAAGATGTGGAAGGTACAGTGCAGCAGAGCACAGGTTATTATCATGCTGCCCTCACTACAGCTCTCTTGCTTCAGCCTGATTCACTGGCAGGCTCAAAAGAAAGCCTCTTGTGACACTGAAGTTGTGTTAGGTTGAATTACCATCCCGACACAGGAAGGAAAACAAGTTTGGAGAAATCCCCCTGGACCAATATTCATTTCCCATTAGCTCCCAGGGGACTGAACCACCACCCAGCCTGACTGCAGAATTGTTTATTCCCCAATTCTGGTTGCACTCCTTCTCTTTTCACCTCCTTCTCTTTTTTTTTTTTTTTTTTTTGTTTTTTTTTTGGTCTTCTCTTCCTCAGCTTGTTTTCTTTAATCCTCCCCTTTTCATTTCCTTCCTGTCCTTCCCTGTTTTATTGATATTCCTACCTCTTGGGGCTGCATTTCTCAGTTCCTGCCTCCAGTGGGTTCCAGGTGAGCAGCCTCTTCCAGGCACAGCAGCCCCCAGTTATTTCACTCCTGGGCTGATTGTGCAAGCCTTGGCATAAACAGCTGATTTGGGAAAATATGTGTTTGCAACTCCTGAACTGGATTTATTGCAACACACAAAGAGCAAGTGTGCCAAGTATTTTGCCTGGGGTTACTGCCTGCCTAAGTTTTATGGAGATTCTAGGATTTATATTGTTTTAAAAGTTCACTTCTCCCAGTGTCCAAGTGCTACCTTTTCTAAATCAAACTAGTGGCAACAAATTCAATATT
Source organism: Willisornis vidua nigrigula (assembly GCA_021164005.1). Taxonomy (NCBI): domain Eukaryota; kingdom Metazoa; phylum Chordata; class Aves; order Passeriformes; family Thamnophilidae; genus Willisornis; species Willisornis vidua. The sequence continues at coordinate 395,308 of JAJPCS010000340.1, forward strand.
GTTGTTGGTACTTGAATATATACATATATATATTTAAGTATTTATTTATATATATGTGTGTATATATATATACATGCATATATATGTGTGTGTATATATATTCATATATATATAAATACACACACACAGTCCCCTAAATCTAGAAGTACAGTTGTAAGAGTAAGGTAGGTATAGATATATAAGACTTTATTGATCCCATCTGCTTGGTGAACACACAACACCTGCCAATAACTGAACTCCTAAAATCTTCTCCCAACATAAAACTTTGAGGGCAGGCTCTCCTGGCACTGTTTTTAACAGAACCTCTTTTTTAGATTCTCAGTGCCTTTTTTTCCACATGCAGCTGAGAGAACAAATTTGTGCCATGAGGGGAATAAATGGATGCAAGATCTCAGTGACTGGTAAGTTCTGGCTAAATTTTTCTTTGCTGTAAGATTGCTTCTGGACAAAAAAAGCTGCCATTACTTACTCCCAGACTGCATAATGCTGCCAGCCAAACAAGCTGAAAAAATCAGAGAAGGTGATCTGAATTTTAATATATTTAAGAATGTAATCTGTGATAAAATAATGACTTCAGACAAAAAAACCAAACCAAAACAAACAAAAACCAACCAACCAAAAAAACCACCCCACAACAACAGACTGGAGCTAGAAATGCAATATTGTGTTTCTTTGTTCCCTCTTTTGTGCTCTGTCTGAACCAAAAGACAAGCCCTGATGTCCTGAAAGGAAAACAGCCTTCAGTTTTCTGAGGTTCTAGGAAACTGTCCTGGCACTTTCCTGCCAGTAAGCACAGACACACCCCAGGTGGCTTTGAGTGTGTCACTCAGGTCTAGTGGGAGAGCAGGGAATATCTCAGCAACATCTTCAGCTGCAAGCCCAGGGCACACCAAGCCTTCCAGCTGCTGTCCAGCCCAGCAGATGGCCAGGCTGGATGTGGCCTGTTCCAGACTAGTGTTTAGAAATGTTTCCCCACAGCTCAGGCTCCCTGCCCCTCTTGGGGGCCTGTGCATCAAGACTCGTGGTGCAGGACTTTTTTGTCATCAATTAATCAGAGCAGCACTTCTAGAATAAAACTTTATAGTCTCCTTGATGAAAAAACTTCCATCTCAGGTGGCTGTGTCCTTGTTTTCCCATCCTCATGCAATCTTGTACCCTCCTTCCTTTAGCATGTGTGGTTTAGCCTTGGGGTGAGAATAAAGAAACCCTCCTCAGGCAGCTGAGGAAGAGGCAATGACCACCAGAAACAGTTCTTAGCACTCTGGAGAAGGCAGCAGAAAGACCTTATGGGATATACAGTTCTGGTCAGCTGCTTTTGAGAGGGTGAGAGGGAGCAAATCCAGCTAAGTAGGGATACAGATATTCTACTTTACAGAAGAGCATGAGAAGTATTCAGCCAGAGCTACTTGAAACCAAAGGCTGGTGCTGGCAAAAGAACAAATGGCTGTGAGCCAGTTTTGTGTGTGAATTAAATTCCTAATGATGTGAGCAGTGAAACTCTTGCACAAGCCCCTAAAACAGCACAGTATGCACAGGCAACAATAAAAACAGCAGTGAGATGGAGGCTCACACAAGAAGGGAAAGAATTTATGGTCTGCCCATCAATGGCAGCTCCACTGCAGTTGATTTTGCAAGTTTTCTAAAGTTCATCTGTTGGTTTTCCTTGCTGCCAAACTTCCTCACTGACCACATCCTTCCATCATTATCCAACAAGCCCCTCTTTATGTCCATCTTGCCCTGCTGACAAGCTCAGCTGTGGTGATGAGCTGGCACCTGCTGCCAGTGCTCCTGCTCTTCTCAAGACAGAACTGTTCCACTCCCCAAGCTTTGGCATTTGCTGATGACAAAAGGAGCACCAGTTCAGGGTTTTGGCAAAACCCTCTGTTCCAAAATCAGCTTTCTCTGTTCGTGGTGTGCTGCAGTGTTTGAGGAAATCCCATAGATGTGCTGCTGGCTTACTCCATTATGAAACCCATCTTTCTGAGCAAACATCTGCAATTTGTTTACCTGAACCAAAACCTAGATGTTAAGTCCTTTTTCTGTTTCTGGTCCATTTTTTTCTGTTAATTTTCCTCCCTAAACAGAAAACTGACAAAATTATCTTCACACTCATTTGCTTCCCTTCCCCATTTTTCTCCTATAACACTTTCCCCTGAAACAAGTATTTCCTATCTGCTCTCTTTCCCCCCTCCTCCCATTTGATCCAGTTTTTAATATGTGTCTCACTGATTCCCATCTCTTTCTTTCCCTGTTTAATCTCTCCTGCTTGACACACCCCATGCCCCTCCCAACCCCCATATCACACACTGAGTATGATTTAATAACTCACAGTTCCTGCACCGTCTCTCCTGTGACTCTGCCCATCTGCCCCCATTACTTCGCAACCCCTCGGTAATTTTTATCAAATACAAACATTAAAATCCCTCTTCCCAGTTCCAGTTTAGGCTCTCTGAACTCTCTGTTTCTTGCATTCCACTGAAAGACTCTTTGGCAAGGACTTCCATCAAACCTAAGCTGCAGGAGTATAATCTTATTCCACCTTTAATCAGCACTTTCAACACCAGCCACATTCCTTTCATTGAAGTTGTTGGTTTCTTTAGTTTTGTTTTGATGTTGTTGTTGTTTGGGTTTTTTGAAGCATTGGCTTCCCCATCAGTAAGATTTATAAGTAACACAAACACAACATTTTCTTGGTCAAATGAATTAAAATTAATTGAAATTCACTTGGATTTCCATAAGCAACTATCAGGGACCCTGTGTCCTCTGTCAGCTACACATCTAATACTTGGTAAACACACCTGCATCAGGCAGAATATTGGTTTAAAAGAAAAAAATAAAATAGACCTTATATTCTTATCTCTCAGAGCAACAAATTCATAATATTTTCCTCCATTTATAAATTCTGCAAGGAGTATGAAGGATTCCTCTTATCTCTATTTTGTTGGAAGTGTTCTCAAACTGCTTCAGTAAATTTTGGTCTTGTGCATACTTTCAGCCTTCTCTATTAGAACCAAGTACAAATGCTGCAATATAAGCTGCAACTTCTAAATTAACTCGTGGAACTTTTAAAACACACTGTACAGCTGATGCCAATACACACTATCAGCAATTGAAACTGTATTAAGCTTTCCGACAGGATCTAGAAGTATTTAGAATTACATAACCCACCAAATGCAAGTCATCAAACGCAGATTCTTAATTCAAATATGCAGTTATTAATTTTTCTGTGATGACAATGACTTAAAATGAACGCTAAGATTTTCATGAACATGCACACAAGTGAGATGGTTTGCTTTTGAATAAGCTATAGACAAATACTCATTGACTATTCAAACCCACTGCTTGGGCCAAAAACAATCTTGAACTTCTAAGTTTTGTATTGCAGAACTCCAGATGCCAAGTAATATAGGAAAAATTGCATTGTCTGTAATATAAGAGCAAACACTCCAATGCACTGGCAGTGGGGCTGCCCTCTCTTGTGGTCTGTGAGCACTGCCCTAGGAAACAGGGTTGACAAACTGGAGCTCAGCTGTGGAACTCATGTTGCTGCTCCTTGTTGAGCATGCCAGGGAGGGAAATGGGCGGGAGCTGCTCATTTTTCACTGGTATATGGTGATACACTACTTGCTTGAACTAAAAGAGAGGTACAAGTATCATATTTAAATGCTTTTGTGTTGGTGCCAATTTTAAAACTGAGGCAGGAGCAACCTCACTACAATTTGGATGGGAACAGCTTTGCAACAGTTTTCTTCATTTCTCAAATTACGACCATTTCTTCCCAATGTGGAAGAACATAAAAAGATCCATAGTACCAAAGTTTTGATCAAGTTGTGTATCAATTTACCACATTTTTTTCACAGAATAATTTAGATTGAAAAGAACTTCCAGGTGCCACCAAATCCCACTCAAACTAAGAGACTTCAGAGTCAGATGAAGCTACTCAGAGCCTTGTCTGGTCAAGCTCTGAGGAGTTTAAAAGCCTGTCCAGGTTACTTGTTTCACACAGAGACCACCAGGGAGGAACCAGAGAGAGCTTTATTACCATGGTTAGGGGTATTTAAAGGTTTTGGTGGGCTTCAAGTTACAACTTTTATAAACCAAAAAGGAACCAGGGATTACAACCAATGGGAAAGGGTGAAGCAGGAACCAATTAGGAAAACTTATACAAACTTTTCAAGGTCAGCTCAGGTTGTCCTGGATGGTGACAAAAAATGTCTCTAAGGGGATTTTGGGAAGGTGACTCAGGGGAAAAAAGAACAAAGAATCCATTTTGTAACATATGTTTACACAACCAGAAAAACTTCTGGGTTTAGAGCATTTGGGCTTTCTTCTATACCAGCTTCACAAGCCCATTTCTTAGAAGATTTTTTCCATCTTTGGTACTGCATGTCCTCTGCCACATTGTTTGACTGCTTGTTCACTGTCACAGTGGAAGTTTTGCTTTGTAACCCATGATTTTCCTGGCAGCAATTTTCAATGACTGACCACTGTCCAGTCACTGTGCACCCTCAGATAACAACCTGTCTTTCATCTTCTCCAACAAGACACCTACTGGGACCTGAAGATGCCCTCAAATGCCTTCTCCAGCATTGACAGTCCCAGGGCCATCAGTCTCTGTTGATATGTCACATCCCCCAGACCCTTCACCAGCTTGGGGGCCCTCCACTGGGCTGCCTCCAGTTTGTTCCTCTCTTCTATTGGGAACGGGTAAAACCAGACATGGTACTTCCAACCCACAGGTGCTGGAATAGTGGGAACAATCCCTTCCTTCAACCCCACAGTGACATCCCAGCCAAGGCAGTCCCTGCATGAGTAACTCTGACTTCAGCAACCCCCCCTCCAGATCCAGCCACACCTGTGCTGTTGTACAGATGGATTTATTTCCCCCCCAGTCAGGTGCAGGACTCACCACTTGCTTTTGCTGGACTTGAAAAATTCCTGGCAACCCACTCCCCCAGCCTTCGAAGGTCCCCCTGGGTGGCAGCAAGTCTCATGAGGATATATTTTGCTCTGCTATCCATTAATCATTTGAGACATTTTTGTGTTTAGCATGATTATGCTGCATTAAAACTTTGTACAGAAGTCAGAACAAAACTATTTTTCCATACCTAAGGAACCTGGCTTTGTTATTAATCATCTTGACAAAGCTATTAAGAATGTTTTTAATATTACTGAAAATCAGCATTCTTTGACAAAGTTATTCTGACAGAAAAACATCAACTTTTCTTCGGATTGAGTTAATACTTCTCACATGCACAGGGAGTTATGCCCTGGTCTGGTCAAGCAATAGTCCAAGTCCTATTTTTAGCAGGATTTGGGAACTGGGAACAGGAGGCTCATGTGTATCAGAAGGGCAATGGGGAAACCTCGAGGAATTTCCAAAGAATCTCTGCTTGAGAATCTAAATCTTACTTTCCCCCATATGAATTTTAGATTCCTCTTCCCCACTCCATCAGCAGGACCAGGGAATGTGTTACAAAAGCAGAAAAGGGCCCCCAGAAGCACAACTGGTTTTATCAGTCTTGTAGAAAATGGAGCTTTTTGATGGGAAGGGTGGGACACAAGAATTAGATGTTAATACTCATATCCCAAAATACAAAACCATGTGGTCCTCCTTTTGAGGGATTGAGGCTGCGCTCTTTTAATAAAGAACTTCCATTCAACTAGCAATTAATAAAATGCCTGATGAGTTTAATAGTTACCAGCTTCTCTTACCAGGGTAAAGGGCAGCATGTTTCTTTCTGGTTAGAGGTGTAAAATAAAAAAACAAAACAACAAAACAAAAGAAAACAAACAAACCACCAAACATCCAAATTGCCAGACATTGTTCAACTAAAATAAAAGACTTCTCACATATATTCTCACTTGACAGATCATAAAACAGAAAATTGGTCCACTAAAATGTGATAGTAGGGACCGAGCAACAAGGATGAAGATGGCAGATTTGTTAAACAGTTGTTTTGCTGCAAACTTTCCAGAGGACAAAGAAGGCAGAGCTTTGTTTTCTAATCACAGGACATACTCCAGAGGACTGAAAAACAGGAGACCTACAGCTGCTCTTGGATGAAACAAGTCACCGTCTATTGTGGCAAACAGATTATAGCCTGGTTAGCACAGTTAAGGGAAAAGGGGGACAGGTGAAGAAGTGGTTTGAAGGGCACATTATGAAGGCCTTCACATGAATAATTTGATTCCAAATATCCATTGTGGACCCGTAGGGGTCCTGCTTAAACTAACTTGTTTTCATTCTTAAGAGATAATATTGCTGCAGCAGGAGCAAGGGAACTGCAGTGTTTCATACACTTACATTTTCTGAGAGTAATAAGGTTCCACACTGAAGATAATTGAATAAGGCAGAGAGTTATGGCACATAGGTTAAAATAATAGCTTTAGGACAGAAAATTAGCTCAAAAATAGCAAACAGTGAAGAGGTAATAAGAGGTGTGAAAGAAAAGAGTTTACTAGTGGGGTACCTCAGAGGTCAGGTGGCTTTTAACTAATGCATGCAAACAATTTAGATAAGAGGAAATCTCACCTTTTCTGTGCCTGGTGCAGCAGTTTTATCCACAGAGACTGAACAAGAGCAGAATATACAAATGAGACCCAGGAACAGAGAAGAATAGAGGTGTACAGAGAAGAGGTGAAGGCTGGTCTTAGTCTGTTGACAAAATGAAAATAGTAAATGCCACAACAACCTTGATGAGACAAAGGTAGGAGGACACCACATGGCTCCAGACAACCAGGAGTGCAGATAATGGAGAGCTGAGCTGAGCCAGCTCTGCTTGCAAGCCCTCAATAGGCAGAACTCAAGTACTGTGGTGCTTATTCAAGGTGAGATTCATTATGGCTCTGCCAACACCTGTCAGTTTTCTCATCTGTAGATGGACAATGAGCATCACAACTTCAGGTCAATATTGTGGTCCTCAAAACCTGTGCTGAGGGTGAAAGGAGAGAACAGACAATGGATTCCCCAGGAGCTCATGTGCTCCTTGTATGAAACATGCCTGCAATGGAGATGAGGTCAGAACAGTGCTGGGTTACCCAGCCTTGCCCAGATTTATGATGTTGGTCTTCAGGACACTCTCGATTGTTCTGCTCAGACAAAAACTCTCTCCTATTCCCTGTAGAAGCCAATTCAGGCACAGAAGCCTTGGCAAATACATGGGGGGGAAAAAACCCAAACAACAAACCAAACCTGAGTAACCTACTAAGTTAACAAAACCCACCTTGAATTCCATAGACAGTATGGTGGGACATGGGAAACAGGAGCAGGTGCTGCTGCTCTTCTTTAAGGTTTTTACTGGAAGCTGCAGGTGTGCCCAGAGCTTCACTTTAGTTTTTTGAAGCTAAGCCCCAGCAGGAATAATTAACTCTTAAATTTCTGTTGGCTTATTGGTCAACAGTGCCACCTACATTGAGGTCTCATGGGCAGCCTGAGCTCATCTCCAAAACCAGAGTTTCAGGATGAATTCACTCCTCTTCCCACGTATGAAGACAAAGCAGCTTTGAAGCAACATCAGGTTATATGGAGAGGAGATGAAGCTGGTTTTGCAGTCTCAGATACCTACAATTCATATGAGGGTGAACAGAGAATCATCCAACCTAGAAAAATGCTGGATTCCTTCCTGTCATGGTTTAGGAAAGGTGTTCCCACAGAAACACCCTAAACCATGTGCTGCTCACTCCTCTCCCTTACCCCTGCAGTGGGCTGGAGAGGAGAACTGAAGGCACAAAAATTAATACCCCTGTGCCCCAGAAAATGATGTGAGGTGGCACAGAACAACTTCTGGGTCCTGGCCATGCTCCCTCCTGGCTACTGCAAAAACTAACCCTGTGCTGGTCTCAACCAGAACACTTCCCTCTACATTAACTTGGTAATTTAAAGAAGCCTGAGTTTTTCTTCACACAGGGCACAGAAATATCTGAACTCCTCTTATGCCCCTTTTCCAGAGTCTTAAAAACAGGGAAGAAGTAATTGAGTGTCTCAGCAATGCAGATTTGGCACATGTAGAAGGTCAAGGATTCCAACCTGCATCAGAAACAATAGAAGCAAAGGGAAACACTTCAGCCTGTACATAGAGCTGACCAAGCTGTGCAATCATGTGTTTTATAGCTGGGATTTTCACAGGGTAGTTACAGAAGAGAGATGGCACACAATGATATATTAGAGAAGCACTCATGTCTTCATTTTCCTCCCTCACCAATGAGGATATTTAAAAGCCATTGAGTTTGCTAACTAGTGTTAGATCAGAAGTGTCTTTACACTTCAACTCAGAATACCCTCAGCCTACATATTGAAGTACTGATCCAACAAACAGACACCCTGTTTTACATGGTTTCCATGGAAGGTTGGTCTAGGTCAGAACAATAATTTTTTAGCAGAATATGGTCCTTTGTATAAAATAGTTAAAAAGGATCTTATTCAGTGTGATACTTCAGTAGATTAATATAATTGGCTTGATAATAGTGTTTTCTATAAAAAAAAGAAAATAATGGACAAGTTCTATTCAAAGAGGTGTGAGAGATGATAATCTTATCTTTTATTTAGCTGTGCTGAAAGGCCACATACTACATTTTTTTGAGAAGAACCATAAGAATATAATCTTCTTGCCAAGTCAGTCCTTCAAGGAGGGTAGTGACCTACCTCCTACACTTGGCTCATTTCCTCACTTTGAGCCAATGACATTTTTGATCAGTTTGATAAAGGGCCCCTTGGTTTAATAAGAGCAAGTAGCACTTCCTGCTTTCAAGCATTATGGATTTGAACTAATGTTCAACCTAATTTAAAGCATTGTTTTATCCTCAGAACATGTTCTAGTCAATTGTCAGAACAGGAGTTTGAAATAATTACTGTGCTTAGGCAAATTTTTGAGAGGGGTGATATGTCAAAGTGACAGAAAGAGCAGCAGTTTCATAGCAATATGGGATTAAGGAAGGTAAATAAAAATATCTTAACATTACTAATTCTACCATAGCTTATGTTATAGAAAGCTTAGTGGAGGGAAAATGTCTCTTCCAAAATGGAAAGTAGTTGTAGAAACAAATTAGAACACTCCTCCCTCAAGTCCTGTATAATTGGTTTCCCCTAAACCAAACAAGGATACTTGACTGGTTTTTCCTGAGTTGTTTTTTTTTTTTTTTTTTTGAGAACTTCAAACAGGTAGGAGTGGCAGTAAATCACTGGCACTGATGTCCACTGATGGTTATTAATGTAGTCATGCATGACTCAGAGAAACATGGGTGTGGAATATGCTCATGGCACATACTTGGGGCAAGTTTGTAGAGATTTGCCATGAAAACATTAAGATTTGTACCAATGAAATGAGAATAGCAGAGCACGGGTGTTTACAAGTACCAGTAGAAACAGCATGATAAAGGCTAAAGGAATAGTCCCTTTTGATACACAGAACACAGTCCCCAAGGTCTTGGTATTTTTCAGATTGCTATAATTCATGTTTGTTAATTGATATGAAGAGCAGAAGATCTGTGCCCTGCTAAAACCACAGCAGGGGTGTGTCACCAACAGAATATCCTGTATCACAGTAGCAGAAAGACAGCAACAAATCTGCAGCACCTCAAATGCCATTTCCCTTTCTGCTGGTCCCTGGGGAACAGACATATTCCTACCAGGCAAGGGCAAAAATCAGGGAAGGTTGCTTCCTCCAAATTCTCCAAGACTCATGAAGGCCCAACCAAGCAAGATCCTCAAGCAAAGGATCATCCTCTAACAGTTGCTTCCTCCTAAAATTACAAAAGCTTAGTTCAAATATCAAGAACCAAAATATCATGGTTTTATACCAAGAGCCACAACAAGAAGACCAAACATCTGGCATCCCTTGCCCTCTCTCTAACATTAATTACCTTGGCTATAAACATTTACAACATGATTTTGGTGATTTATTGTTTCATTTCAGCAATGTGAATCCTTGAAGTCTATGAGAAAATGAGTGTGCAAAGTCAGTTCACTCCCAGTTTATGGAAGTCAGGATTGTGTTTTACCTCACAGGCAGTTCTGAAGGAAGGTCTTCACTGAACCTCATTACACCTGGGAACAGGTTGACCAAATAAGTGGAGTCACCTTCACTGAAAATATTTAGGACAGCCTGATGGTGCTCTGAATTAAAGAACCCAAGCCCCTGATTTTAGGAGTTGGCTGAACTGCAGAGTATCTATAGATGTCCTCCAACCTTGACTTTATATTTTTTATTATTCATTCATATGATCTCATTTTGACTCTTATTACACAAGTTCCCAAGTGTATTGATATTGTTTCAGCCAAAGGCTCTGGATCTCATACACCTGGAATATGAAGAATGAAATATGGATGGGGTTTGAGACAGGATTTCTTCTGAAGGATTGCATTCTGCTGAAGAACCTGCTTTTGTTCTGGAAAATATATAGATTTATTGTAATAACAAGAAAAAATTTTCAGTTTGGGCTGTCTAGGAGAGATTCACATGAAAATGTTCTGATCCCACCTGACAGACCCACAACCAGTGCACTCACAGGTCTGGCCACAAGAAAAATCCTTGCAGACCCTAAATCAGCACTAGAAGACTCTTTGAATTCCAATATATCTTATCCTATGGCTTTTCTGAGAATGGGAAGATGAAAGACAAAAGCAGACAAGAGATGACTGATGGCAAAACATTCACATTAGAGGGATTAGGTTGCTGGTGGCATCAAAAGAGAAGTGAAAGACACTGCAGGGTTAGAATTTCCCTCTGTGTTAAATGGAAGAAACCAGAGGAAGTAGCACAGTTATCAATGTAAAACCGCAGTGATTCAGATACAGAAAAACAACATTCCCTGGGCTCACTGTTACTCTCAGAAACCAACTTGCTTCTGTTTATTTTCCCTTCACCATCCTTTTCTATTACTGCCTAAAAATATGTACCTCTAAAACACAACCAAATGAAGGGCTCCTAGGGATAGGAAGTCTAGCTACAAAGCCTGCAAATGCCAATTTTCCACATGAATCATATTTAAAAATGCCTTCAGAAAAGATTGCACACTTCTCAAAAGCAATAACTATCACCCCATGCTATGCTCTGTAAACAGCACGAGTGACATTACACACAATTACTCCTGTCAGGAAATTCTATGCAAGCCCACTCTACCAGAGCCTTTCAAACAGAAGGTGCAACAGCCTCACTGCAATGAGCATTGGCCAAAGCTCGTAAGGATTTAACTTCTAATTACATAAGAGTGACATGGGCATAAATCTCATTTTCTGCAGTGCAGCCCAGCAAGGGGTCCAGGAGAAACATCCACCAGATATGAAGGGATTAACCACCATGTCATGTCCATCACCTCTCAAGTCAGCTGCTCTTATATTGTGATGGATGACCTTTCAAGAGTTATCACAAAGGCTGTTTGTTATCAAGAACTTGGCAAAAAAAAAAACCAAACCAAAACCAAACAGTTTTACAGAGAGCTGGGCTGAACCATGATCAAATTGAATAACTGAAGGAAAAAAACCAGAGTATGTTAAATTACTTCTGTGAAGCTCTCAGCTCTGCACCAACACAAGGTGTGAGGAAGCCTTTCACACAACTTGTAGACACCTAATGTCAATTAAGAGGACTTTGAGTGTGGTAACAGCCAGTGATACACAGGGCATGGTGCAGGCACCAGCAGGTGTGTGACGACTTCCAGGCACATGCAGGTCACACTGCCCCTGCAGGTACCAAAAACATGCAGCACAGCACACTAAGGTTGCTTTTTGCATCTGCTTGCAGGAATAGCCTGGCATTTTCCCCTCCTGCTCCTTTGTGCATTAAAGATTAGTTTGCAAGGGAAGATAAAAAGAGGCATGGGCAAGTTCAGATGAAGTGTGTTGAAAGCAATGGATAAATCTGTCAGTACAGCAGAGTGCTGCACTCTGTAGGGATACCTGCACTAACTCTGAAGCAATGTCATGTTATTGTAGCCCTACTTTTATGGAGAAATACTTCCAGCTTGCAGTGCTGTCCAAGACATAACTAGAAAGCACTTTAACACCATCCCAGGTTTGTCTTCAATCATTCTTAGCTCACTCCTGTAGTGCAGGAGACTAATCTTGTTACTGTGTGAAATCTGTGCTTTAAAATAAGATGCTACAATGAAATAAGAAATCGAAACAGGTCAAAACTGCAATACTTCAACATGACTAAAGCATATTGCAAACACTTCAAAGAAAAAATACAGCAAACCACACCAGCTCTAACTGATCAAACCAGCATTGGGTTCTACCCCTTTCTTTTTGCCCCCAATCAGAAACACTTTATTTTCCACATACAAAAATATACTTTTCAGAATACCAGAATTAGCTTTCATACTGAAAAGGAGCTTGTCATTTAGGCTTGTCTCCCCTTCAGCTGAGCATTAACTATCTCCTTAAACAGGGAATATTTACATGTAATCCTTACTGTTCATTCACACCATTTAAAAGCAAATTTTCATGAGGGTTTATAAATCCTGTTTATCAGATTTTTTTTTCCGAAGTAGCACCAGCAAAGTTTTCAATATTCAAGACAAAGCAATTAAGCAAGACATTCCAGAACTGAGGATCTGCCATCCCATGCTTTATATCTAATTGTTTCTCCAATAGCTGTTCTTACATACTAATTGCCAATCTTGAGCTATTTTATTTGGTTAGTGTCATCTTACAGCAATGTAATGTCTGACCTCCTCCATTTCCATTACAAATTTATAACTAGAATGCATAAATAAGGATAAATAAGTCCAAAATTCCATCCTTTTAATGTTTTACAACAGTCTGTGCTTCAATCTATGTAATTGCCTATTGAAGTTGCTCAGACTGTGTTTGGGTGCCATGAACAACAGCTCTGGCTTCTGAAAGTCATTTTCCAAGGCTTACACCTACATCCATACAGACTCCGAGATGCACAAGATGCACTATGTTTTATTGGTAATAAGCTTCACCATTTGTCTGTTACCAGTTTCTGTGTGTGCCAGGACAAATGATGCTGCAGCTTGTGGGTACCAGAAATAAAGCAGTGATGGGGATGCTGCTGGGAAAAGGATGAATGAGAACAGCTTCTCCAGTCAGATCTACCACTCCTAGACCCTGTGGTAGAGCCTCATACTCCACAGAACTTCAATGCAGTTTAAAATCCTGTCAGAGATCAGTTTTATAGGATTTTTTGACAGCTGCAGCCCCTCCCTGTGCTCCTGGCACATTCTGCACAGCTTCATGCTGAGCAGATAAGCTTTGCTGAGACTCCTGCAGGGGTTACAGCACATCCCCCACACTGTGTCTCTCACCCTCACAGGCAATCACAGATTTGTTGCTCCAATATGTTGATACTGAGAGCGCTGGACCACTCAGAAACTCGATTCAGAGGTTATGCAGAAGTTTATAACACACTCTTGTTTACTAGTTAGAGGAAATATCCCTCTGTCAAAAATCTGCTGCCCATTGAAGTATAACAGAGAACCCCAAAAACCTGAAGCTACTTTGGAGTAAACTGCGACAGATTAGGGAAGTCAAATAAATACTTAGTGAAGTCGTTATTAACCACACTGCATCATGCTGCTCATCGTGCCAGCTACTCTTTTCACTAGATTTAAAGCAACAAAACAGCCCCAAATCAAACAGAAGAGCCACTTGCAAGCTGGTCCAGGATCTGAGTCTTCCCTTCTTTCTAAAAACTGACCTAGCCACAGACACAAGGAGTTGCTTCTCCTTTAGGGATCCCTAAAATTTCCAGTAAAATTATGTTTTATACTCTGAATAATCTGAAGGAAAGTACTGGGTCCATAGGCCTGAGAACTCATCTTTGTTTCAAATTGTCACAGATGTGCAGCTGAGTTTCCAGTTAGCCAGGTATTTTATAAACATCCAAATCTCAACTAAGTTAAGGTATTAATTCAAAAAGAAAGAAAATATGTTCGTGAAGAGTCAAGAAGACATAGGAAACTGGGTAAGCTGTTGGGGGTTAATTCCAGCAGCACCACGCCACTCCTAACTCCATTCCCTGCCCTTTCATGAGTGGGACAGAAAGAAGAAAACCAAGAGTAAGAGAAAACTCAGAGGTCAAAATAAAACTAGCTTAATAAGCAAATGAGAAGTGAAAGAAGAGAGAAACTACATAAGACGAGATGCAAAGGTACTCACTCCTCATGTCTCATGGACAGACTAATGCTCACTCAGATCATGAACAAAGACTGTTCAGCAATACCCAGGACAGTGTTAACAGCACTGTTTGAGTCACAAATCTGAAACACACCACCATAGGAAGGGTTATAGAGGCAATGAACTCCATCCCAGCCATACCCTGTACATAAGGAAAGCCAATCAATTTACTATTTCAAATTCAAGTCCCAAGGCCTCTCTCTCTCTCTTTGTGTGGCAGAGAGTTCATCCTGTTGTCTTACACAAGTCCAAGGTCTCAGGCCAGGTGCTTATTCTACCACCTCACACCACAACTACTTGAGAGAACAGCAGCTAAAAAAAGCCACCATTTCCTGCCCTGCCTGTTATTTCAGGTTCATCTTGCTCCCAGTCCAAAAGGGGCAAGATTTTGTGCTTGTTGTTTTGGGTTTTTTCTCCTTTCCACTTTCCTTTAGAAACTGAAAAATCTTCAAGCAAAATGCCTTGATCAGTGGAAAAAAGCAATGCGTGAGGCTCAGCATGAAGTCTGCCATACCCTGAAACTTCCATTTTATGCAAAGACATTTTGTATAAAAGCATCCAAGAGATCAATGCCTGGAAACGCAAGGCCATTGTCAGATCCTGAAGCCAGTCCTGATGGCAACCAACCACGTGGTGATAATGGGGTCGAGGATCATTACTCCTAATCATCCCTTGCAAGTGTGCTGTGCTATGGCCCACATGTACAAGCCTGTGGGTTTGCTGCATAGTCTAATGCTAAGGTAGGAATGAGTGGAATTTTATGAAGTGTGGCATTTCATAGGATGCAAATTTTTCATCATCCTCTATTTATTTGATTTATCTTCAAGAAAAAAAACTTACTACATGCTTTAATGGATGTTAGAGCCAGTTGTCTCCTCCTCCTGCTACCCATCTATCATCTCATTCCACCTGATGTATCTGTGATGTTCCCATGTTCAAAGTCCACAACATGATACCAAGCCTATTTCTCTGAAAACGTCACCTGTTCTTAGAGAATGATCTCACTTTGGACTGGTGTTCAGCAGAGCCTTTCAAAGACACCGAACCTGAAACCAGTCCTCTATCAGCAGAGGGAGGGAAGACTTTGCAGGGAAGTCTTGGTCAGTGTCAAGCCCAGATGAGAAGCTCCCCTTTAGCCAAGGACAGCTGGACAGTACAGGCCATCAAGATCCTGTAGTCTTAAAAAGGATTTTAACTTATTTTCAGATTCAAAGGAGGTGACAATTGTCTCAACCCATCCTAATCTTGCTCCTTGCTTTAAAGCCTGTCTCTCTTCAATCAGCCATACAGCAGTGGCAGAAATACACCACTTCACTTGGCAAGAGGGAACTGTTGATTGATTGCTGTACAAACTGTGCTGATTTACATGATTTTACCATTGAGACTAAAGGTAATTTATTTCAGTGACTGGGAGGACATCAAATCCTTGTAGCATGCTCTGAAGTTTGCTTTACCTGTCTTCAAAAGAGATTGAAATAATTTCATTTACATAGTTATTTTAAAATTGGGTCTCTGTTAGTTAAATCTCTCATTCTGACAAATTGCCAAGTGATTTCTGAAAATAGGTCATTTTGAAGACATACTGTTCTTTCAGTCCACCCCCTACAATGGCTTTTTCTAAACCAGAGATTCATATTTGCTACATTAGCATAAGAAATACAGAAAGGTCATTAAGCAAAATCAATTGCTTTAAGGAACATCTTTAAAAATGTATGAAATGTACTTTACTGTCACTGGCTTTCAATTAAAGCTGACTAAAGTCTACAAAGGCTGTGTTTACAAATGTGACAAATTCAAGCGAGAAGGGCAAGTGAGATTAACCAAAATTCATAATAATTCAGACCGGATGCTGCCTTTGCTTTATATTTTCCTTCTGTGCTCTTTTTGAACTTTCTATTATGCCTAATAGGATTTGTTTGGGATTTAGGATTAAATGATTACAGGCATTCTTGCTAAGATCACCTGAATTTAGAGGTATACCCAAGACAAGACTATGCTCTGGCAGTGCATCAGGTTACTCCCCATTTCAGAACGCCATCACCTGAAGCTTGTTTTCCAGCTGTACATTCCCCAAACCTAGAAACTCAAAAAGTTTCTGGAACCCCTTCAAAAGGCTCAACGTGAAATGATTTTATGGACATGTGCTACACTAGTCATAATTTTGCCCTAAATGGAGCTTTAGACCCATGAAAGACAGTCTGGTCTTGTCAAAGTTGGAGGCATTAACTGTCAAAGAACTGAGCACAGGTTGGGATGTGATGGATGGCAGCAAGACAGGAGGTCTCTGCAGCTGCCAGTCTGCCTGTCCAAGGAAAGCAGCTCCAAAGAGGAGAGAGGACAGGGAGTGCACCCAGCAAGATCCCGCTTTTTGACATCTTCAGCTGTCTCTTTTTTTAAGAAGTCCAGAGTCAGGAAAATTTTATTAGCTTTTAATGGATCCCCTGGAAACTGGTACAAGGACAGGTGAACACCAAACCCAGCAGATCTGCAGCTGCCTGTCTCACCTTAGGAACAGGAAATTGGATGAAGCACAATTATCGAAACCCTCAAGGAGAAGATAAGAAAAATGGAAATGTGGAATGTATTGAGTGTAAACAGCAGTGAAAGGTGTTCTTATTGGGCTCAGCCCGTAAGCATGACACTGTCCTTCATCATGTGCCTAGTGCCATTCTCCAGAGCCAATTAGTCATGATCCAGTGATTGGACATAGCAAGACAGCTCACATATATTTAAGCTTAAGACCAATAATGCTGGTGACAACAAAGCTGCATTCTGACTGCACAAATTGCCACAGTTATCATTACACTCATCAAAGGCTAATTTTTAATGACAACAGAGATCCTGCATGCTACATGGGAGTTCATCAAAGCATTTACCTTACATTGATATGGAACACCTTTTCCCCTCAGCAATGTAGGCAAAGAAAGTCAGGGAAAGGATTCTGAACTGCTTTAGTTACTGTCACAAAACAGCACTGAAATTTCCCTTGCTGCTCTATTAAGTGCAGGCTGCTGTGGCTGCTCAAGTTGCCAAGGCACAGAAGAGAAGCACAGAGTTAGCACCAAGAGAGCTCTGCATGGGGACCAAACACTGCACAGCTGGGGCTGCAGGAGCACCTGAACTCCCAGAGGAGGGACACTCTCAGAGAGCTGCCCCCTTCCTGCCCTCACGTTGTTCCTCCAGACACACTTACAAAGGCAGGCCTGACAAGCCAGCTGGGAAACACACATGCAGAAAACCCCAAGCACTCCAGACTGCTGTTCTTTCCCAAGCACTGTACAGTTGCAGCTCTGCATAAGCTGAAGTCATATCACCAATAATGAGTATGAATATTTCCACTACAATCTGAGTTGCAATGCTCATATTTGCCTCCCACCTTCCCAGAGTTTCAGCAGCTGAAAGGGGAGGCTGCCCTTGAGCCCCAGTGAGCTGACTTTGACTGGCAGCATACTGTGCATTTCCTGAAAGACTGACCCTGCTGTTGTACTTCTGTTTGCTGAGACCATACAACACTATTCAATTTTAAGAGCAACTACAGCTTTCTTGTTTTCTCTCAGTGTTCTCAGACTTTAAGCCTTTATATGAAAGCATTTTGTTTTTAAAAGAACCAGGCTTTCTACCACACTGTTACCAAGGCTGATAAAAAAGCCATGTCCCCCATCCTTTTGTGCACTTACCATTGGGTGACAACTTCTCTGTCTGAAGCTCTGCAGCCTGCTCTCCTACAGCATGTTCTGGGAGGTGCAGGAGCTGGTTAGGTATTGAAACTGCAGATTTTGTCCTTGGAAGGCCAGCTCAGCCATGTGAGCACAACTTGCAACTTCCATCTTCAGAGCAGCTTCCTGTGTTTCCCCAAGAAGAGGGGTACCTGTGGCACACAGGGACCAGCAGCCTGGCCACACCAGCAGAGCTGTGGGTTCAGACCTCAGTGCCAATCCAGAGGCAATGCTACCTCCAGTGTAAGCCCAGACTACATAGAGAACACCCAGACAGTAAGCCAGGGCAGCAGGAAATAGATCCAACCATAAGCACAGCTTTAAAAAGGACTAATCACCCCCAGCTGGGCTTAAATCAAGCCACAGGGCCCATGGGCAGCTGGGGGTGGTGGCCTTATGGCAAGGGCAATTAAGGCTTATTAGAACCTCCTGGGCCCTGTCAGCAAATTTGCTGATATCTGTTTCTTCTGGAGAACTTCACACTAAACACCAAAGAGAGTTTAAACACATTGAAGTTTGCCTTTAGAAAGCCAGCAATGGCAACACCATTAGGAACTTGCTCCCTGAGGGCAGGTCCTTCCTGCAGGACTTATTTATGTCCACTCAGGAGCTTTCTGAGTTGCTGCCAACACTGTGTAAAACCCAAAGCTCCTCTGAGATGAGGCTGCTTCCCACCCAGCAATCCTGTGCTCAACCCACAAGCACGTTGTTGCTTATCCTGCTGTATCCCACTGGCCCTTCAGCTCCAAGAGATAATTTTTATTGGGTACACAGATCTGTCACCTTTCCTATCCCCTTTTCTGTGACCCACTGAGAAACTTTACCTATAAGTGCTTTCCAACTGCATTTCTGGGAAGGTGCTCCTGGCTCCCTTTATCAGGTTATTTTGGTTTTCTTTGTGCAGGGGTTCTGCTCATGGCTCTCCACAAAAGTCTCCAAGCATTTTTCCTGTCTTTGTGTCATTTCAAAAAGCTTGACTCATGTGTCATTGCTGCCAGTTCTGTCCCAGCTGTTTCTATCTACAGCAGGAATCCCCAGCTTTTGGCTAAACGCCATACCTGCAGGAAGAGAAATGTTCCCAGCCTTGTTTCCCTCTGGGGAGAGGCACAGCCCGTACTCCATCACCCCCCTGGCTGCCTGAGGCACAGTGACAGGGTTCCTGCCCTCTACTTACAGTTTTACTGTTTACAGTTTCGCTGCCAAAGGTTAATGAACACCTTGTTGTTCCAGGTCTGGAAAACACATGACTCCTTTGGTGGTTTCAGCCCTTTCTCCCTTGAGCAATTTCCACAGGAATTCCGAAAGCAATAGCTGCTTGACAGGTGCTATCCTCTTTCATTTTCCTTTGCCTAAATCTTGGGCCAGAATTCTCCAGCATTATTTCAGATGGTACAGCAAGGCTTTCTTCACTATGTTATAAACTTCGAAGTCCTCTAAAAGGTGTCGTAATCAAATTTTAGAGATTTCCTCTGCTGTAGGTGGTAGGTAATTAGCCTTTTTTTAATCCTCAGCTCCACTCATCAGCCAAAACTTTTTGTTGGCATTAAAAAAAGAGTATTGATAACTGATTTTCCTTTCTGCCAGGGTAGGTTTATGTTGGATATTAGAAAGAAATTTTTTACAGAGAGAGTGGTCATGTATTGGAATGGGGGTGGACTCACCATCCCTGGAGGTTTTTAAGATGAGACTGCAAGTGGCACTGAGTGACATGATCTGGTATTCACAGTGGGGTTGGATGAAGGGTTGGACTTGATGATCTCAGAAGTCTCTTCCAACCCAGCTGATTCTCTGATTCCATGATTAATACTTTGAAATACAGATTGCAATACCCATCTTGGTTTTCAAGACCCTTGCATGAAGGCTGACCCCGAGGTGAGGCCACTGGTCACAGACCCTCAGGGCTCAATGTGAGTTGGTGGCAGCAGTGTCCCAGCTCAGTCTTGAGCTTTCTGGGGTGGTCACAGCACTCCCAAGGCACTGAGATTTCCAGGAGACTGTGAAACATGAAGTGCTTTCTGCTGAGGAGCAAGGTCACTGCCATTGGGGTGCTGTGCAACACACACCTGAGTAAAACCCGTCTTCTGTAGGTGATTGTTGTTGCCAAAAGTGATGTAGAACTGGCCATGGAGAGGCAGCACTGGAGGAATGTCAGCCTTTTACTACTGGGAACGACAGAGCCTGGACTGCTATTGCTATCCAAATATGCCAAACAACTGGGCTTTGACCTGTACACAGACTACCCTCTCTTTCCTAGATTTTCTTGAAAGAACAGGTAACATAGAGTATGAACAAGGCCTTCCACCTCTCAAATATGAAAGCTACAATTGCAGCTTTTTGTTCAAACCCACTGCTGTTAAGCTTGGCTTTCCTTGAACCTCTCCAGCATTTTAGTGATCTTCACTCTCTCCCAGGTGGGATGTCAAATTTAATATGATTTCAATCAATACTTTAAGGATGTACATGAAAGGCAGCCATAAGAAGACATCAAGCTGCTGAGTTCAGCTTAGTCCAGCCAGAAGTCTGGTATGACTAGGCACATACAAAACAGATTGTTAGGAACCTAAATAAGTACTGGTAAAAATGGGTGAGTGCTTGTGATGATGTTAAGCTTAATGTAAGAGGTTACTGCCTTCTTCGGGTGGAAATTACTGTCTCCTCAACAGCGAGTGGCTGATGGTTGGCATGATCTTCCATTCTGCAGACTAATCAAGTTCCCTTGAAAACTTTTCAGGGTTTATTGTACATTGTAATAGAAAAGGAGCTGTTGTTGTGCCTCAGCTGGCAGGAGGTAATTCCATTAAGTGTGTAATAACTTGTATATGTACTCTCGCCTGAGAGGTCAGGGAAACAGAGAGACATGTGATGAGTTAAATGAAAGTGCTGTGGATTGTTTTCTTTTGGACTGGGAAACTTCAATTCCACTTCTCTTGAAGGCACCAAAGTACTTTTTTTTTGGATCTGGTCCTTGTTCATAGTCCAGATTTCAGGATCCCACTGGGGAAAAGAGGCAGGTTTGAAAGACATAAGAATCTTATATCCTATCCTTGCATTGTGTCATACACAAAGCATCAAATGCATTTCTTTGCAGAAGGTATTAATCTGACTTACATACTGTTAAAGTTGCTATTAAGCCTGAATTGAAAAGGACACTATGTAAGTTTTATTTATTACTTTTCACAGGGATTAGTTACCTCCATAAACTTGCATGCTTTGTATGTACCAAAATGCATGTGAGGTACTTCATTTCATGAGCCATCTTCACCTTTATCCCTTCTAATAATTTCTCATTAAGAGACACATGAGATGCCAAAGAACTGAGCTGACTTCTCTTTAGTACCCTCTCCCTCCAGAGTGCTGTGTGAACTTGAAGGCATATCTAGTGATCACATGTAAGGAGCTGCGAGTAAACTCACCCATATTTTTAGACAATTAGAAGCTGGCTAACTTGTCAGACAGCAGTGAGTGGGAGGGCACAGATTTCAAGCTGGTTGGCTCAGTCTCAGCATTCCACTGCCCATAACAGCACTACCTCCAGCTGAATGTTTGGAGCACAAACTGAACTTGTGTCCTCCATATGAATATGTTGGAACGGCACACGGAAATGCCACAGAAGTGACTGTGCAATGGAAGTATCAGAAATGGTTCAAGACAGGAGTATGGAAGTTCCAGTTTATTAACATTGGCACAACTGATAAAGGCAGATCAACATTTATTCCATCAAAGGAAAGGAGATGCACTGAAAATCATTTGTGAAGGAGAAGAGGTGCAGCTGAGGCCATCCATTCATGAAGACCAGCCCAGAGTCACAAATAATATTTCTAAGCTGATAGTAGTGCCCAAAAGTTCAACAGTCACATCTGCATCACAGAACTTTCCAGGTTCTTATGTAGCCACCCTGACGTGTCTTCTGGGATAAAATGTTGGGATTTACAGATTATCCCCCTGCTCCTTTGCATCCGTGACTGTACCATATTCCAACAGCAAGTGCTGCTTTGATCTTGTTTGCTTGAGACAAAGCCCAGTATTGTCCAAATGATGGAGCTCACAACCTGCAGATGCCCAGGCTCCCCTCTGGACTTGCTAATCACAGTGCAGGGAGGAGGTGAGCACTGAATTCCTGGAGTCACATGTGTTGGGAAAGCCTCTAGTGTCCCTAAAGACAACCCTTTTCTTTCATAAATATGTTCCCAGGTGAAGAGTGAGTATCCTCTGCAGGTCTCTCTCCACCTGCTATTCAGACATACCTCTCTAATCCTGCCTGTGTGTGAACAGAATTTGTGCATTTGGGTGCTGTTTTCCTATTTGTCCAGAAGCAGATTTGAAGCATGACAAACCCATTGCTGTTCACAGACTGCTGTCAGTCACACCTCACCTGCAGAGCTGAGGGCACTACCCCAGCCAGAGCTCCTCACTGCCTCACCCATGGAAGCAAAGACAAAATTCATCCCTGACAGGATGTGGACACATGGGAGCAAAGCAACACACGTGCACACAAAGGAGACAGGGAGGTTAAGCAACACAAAGAACCCAAACTTAACTAAAACTATGTATTTGGAGGCCCTCCCTGAATGATTCCATGAATGCCATTCCTGGTCACCCATTCTGCTTCATCCTTTTTTCTCCTCTTGGCAACAAAACGCTGCCAGTTGCAGCACCAATGCTGATAAACTTACATGATGGTTTCCAAAAGAGGTGTTCTCCTTCTCTCAGGGATGGTTGCTCTGTCTTTCTTTCCTTTTCTAGGGAATCCCCAAAGCTGGCAGGAGAGCTCTGTGTGTCTTTAGCAGTAACCACGACTGTCTCACCTTTGTTAGAGCAGTGCCTGATTCCAGACCCTTGGTTGTGGAAACAGAGCTTTGAAGTCTGGAGCCAGGAGCAGCTGGAGTCAGCCAGCACCTCGAGGGGGTGAGGCCATAGGCTGGCAGGGACTGTGTCGTTCTCCTGAGCTCTTCACCACTGGGACCTGGACAGCAAATGTCCTCCAGTGAGCAGTGTTAATTTGCTTGGCTGGAGCTGACAGGGCTGCTACAGAAACAGGAGCCCACATCTCACAGCTGTTGCTCACACCCATTTTGTCTTGGGATCCTGCTTTTAAGCTTAACTATTAAGTGACCAGTATATCTACACAAGGCTGTCCCAGGCAGGTCTATGTATTGCTGCTCTGGTGACCTTTACATTGATGATAATTAGATTCACTTAACAAATGCTGAAGTCATGAAACACCCAGAAAGAACTATTTGTGTGGTAGGGAAAGAAAAAAAAGGGAAATTCATTTCACATAAATATTGTTAAATCTTCCTTATAGCTCCATGAACCTTTTCCTCTTCATGTTTAAACTTTATAGTGGAGTAAAAGGTACAGAGTTTCTTTTCATATTCAAAGTTTACAGCAGAACAAATGTATATTAATACAGAAGCTGTAATGTGTTCAGAGTTAAGCTGTCATAAAATCTAGGGCTTTTCACATCATCACTTTTGAAGGTCAGTGCCACAGAGAAAAAGAAGCATCTGTACTGGATCACCATGAACGTTTGTAATACATTGCAATAAATACTACAATATATTTCATTTTTATATGGTTTTGATAAAGAGGCAAAAGTGCATCTTCAACAGTAACTTTTCGAAAATTGCTCATCTGTTTGGAATGGCCGTAAAAGAGATTGAAGCTAAACATTATTCATAGATACATTACAGCTCCTCACTGAGGCCACAGCTGAAATGAGAAGAGTCTTCCAATGATATTTCATTTGGAGCATCGATTTTTCTGAGCTTATTCCACAAAGTTATTGCATGACCATTCCAGGCAGGTATGAGAACATGTAGATTATCCAAGCTGGCTTTCTTTCCTCAGCTGGTTTTTCTTCTCCCAACTTTGCTCATTTTGGGCTTTAATTTTTCTAGAACTCCTAACAAGTGTGAAGACTGCTCCTTTGCAGAACTTCAAAGTGACACTAAGACTTGTTTTTCAGGGAGGGCCTGAATCAATTAAGGAGTCACGTGTGAAACACTTTTGCCCCTCACTGCACAACAGTGAAAAGTAGCAGTTATTTTATTCTGAAGCCACTTGTCAGCAAATTAGCTTGCTGGGGGCAGAAACCTGGAAAAGTCAACCCAAAAGGTTATAAACATGGCAGCAAATTTGGTCTGTGGAGAAACCTGACCCTGATTTTTTATCTGCAGCAGATTCTCCAGTGCTTAAGCTACAGGATTACTTTAGGGTTGCCTGAGGACTGGACTGCCGTGAAGCTCCCTTGTTATAGTCTGGCCAAAGGATCTCCTGAGGTCACCACCAGGCACAGGGACAAAAGAGCAAGGGGGCTGTGATGCAGTTACTTCTGGTGGTGGTTTAAGCTCGAGGAACTGATCAGTGTGACCCCTGGCAGTGGAGTCAGTGCTGGAGGGATGGAACATCCTGCCTAATCTGTGTTCCCATGTGCTTGGAGGCTCCTGGCAAGAACACAACTGAAGGTTTTCAGCAGTTTCTACAATGAATCATAGAATGGATTGGGTTGGAAAAGACCTCCCAGATCATCAAGTCCAACCCTTGGTCCAACTCCAGTCCCTTTACCAGATCATGGCACTCAGTGCCATGATCAATCTCAGTGTAAAAACCTCCAGGGATGGGGAATCCACCCCCTCTCTGGGCAGCCCATTCCAATGCCTGAGCACTCTCCCTGGAAAGAAGTTTTTTCTGCTCTCCAACTTCAATTTCCCCTGGCAGAGCTTGAGCCCATCGTGCCCCCTTGTCCTATTGCTGAGTGCCTGGGAGAAGAGACCAAGCCCCACCTGGCCAGAACTTCCCTTCAGGCAGTTCCAGACAGTGCTGAGGTCACCTCTGAGCCTCCTCTTCTCCAGGCTGAACACCCCCAGCTCCCTCAGCCTCTCCCCACAGCACTTGTGCTCCAGTCCCTTCTCCAGCCTCGTTGCTCTTCTCTGGAAAAAGTCCAGGGAAAGGAGAAGTGTTAGTGACTACAAGTGATGATTCTGCCTGCAGGGCCCCAGGAGGCAGAGGGCACTGTGACCCCAGCAGGCTGCATGGGCATCTTCTGTGTGCTGTTCCCCACCCTGGGGCAGCTCAGTGTGCCCTGCCAGCAAAGCCTGGGGCATTCCCTGCCCTTTTGAGCCACCCTTCTCTCTCTGCTGCCTCCCAAGGGCTCTCACAAAGCTGCCAGTGGGAGCTTTGCCTGTGGATTGCATTCCCTGGCGGTGTTTGTCCCCTCCTCATGCAGGACATCAGCTCATCAAGCAAATAGGCTTTATGGGGGACCTCTCTCAACAAGCTGAATGTCCTGCTCATTTTTCTTTTTGGATGAGCAGAGCAGAGTCAGTTGGGCCTCTAGAAGAAACAGTTTTTCCATTCCACAATGGAATTTATTTCACTAAGCATTGAATCCTGCAAGAATGGCCTATTAACTACAGAATATCAATCCATTGCCCATGTTCCAGGAGAAACTACATTAACAATAACATAAAGTAGTTACTATTTTATGAACTCACAATCCTGTATGATTCTTTCTTAAAATGTGGCAGGTTGAACACTGGGATATTATATTTGGATCTACCTTAGATGAATAAAATGAAAATATCAAAAAGGTTGGGTTGATTCAGTTCAGGGAAATACCAAATTAGTTTCCCAAACATTTCACATTATGATGTGAAAGCCACACACAAACACACACAGACACACACCCCTACCCCAACCAAATAAAAGTTTCTAATAAAACTTTGCATTCCTGACTTTTTCTTTGCTCCACATTTCAGGATTTTCCAAACCCAAAGAGTCTCATATCATGAATGTAAAGACAGTGACCAAGAGCTGCAAGTACCTCAAATTTGGGGTGCCTGTATCAGTATTAGAACATTTAAAAAAAAACCATTGGAAAAATTGTTTTGTGAAAAAAAAATTGTGGAAGCATTTGAGGATGTTCTTGCTTCCCAAAACTGGGGGAGAAAGAGTGGTGAAATATCCAGCTGGCCCCAAACTTACATTCTGCAGCCAGCAAAGGTTTATTACATTATTTGGAATGAATACAATCAAGGTTTGTACCTTCTGCTTTTAAGGTATGTCACTCACCAAGTTGATGACTTGTCTTCTGCAGCTTTCCACAAAAATACTTGGAAAGACACTGGCTTGATCCCACGTAAATGTTGAAAAATCTTTTTAATCCATGTGAAGTCTTTCACTCTATATATCGTTTTCAATTTTAGGGGAAAAACAATAAAAAGGAAAGGAAAATAAATAAAAAACATTCAAACTCTGATATAGATACCCAAATTGAAGTAGCTCCAAAATTGCCATTCAGATATGAGAAGTTAACTAGGACTAATTTTTCTGTTTTCCCATTGAAGTTTGGTTTGAAATTGCATAGAAAGCGTAAACATAAGTGGAGACAATAAACAGGTAAATATTGAGTGAATTTATTTGAAAGTTTGTCTCTTCTCCCACTGACAGCAGCAATAAAGCTTTCAGCAGGGTAAAACTCTCAAGAAGCATTCCCTGAAACTATGGCCAAATGGGTCTATTTTTCACTCAGTGTATCCCATATGGGGGCCATAAAGTGCCACAGGGTCACATTTAACAGGGGAGCCAGGCTAAATAAAATAAACCCCAAGCAGGTAACTTGGGCTCCAAACCTCCCCACTCTAATATGAATCTTAGTGCTTTGAAAACTGAGTTGCTTTTGCTTTATAAATAAATGAATCACTTGATTTGACACCAGGAAAATTTAGCTGGAGGCAAAATGAGGCCTTTTGGAGGCCTTTTTAATACAGTTTGTTCTTGCACTGTTTCTGACAGAAGCCCAAAATCGAGCAATAATGCACTTAAAGAGACACTTTCTTCTGAGATCTATAAAGAACAAACAGGTATATTTGGAGCTCAGTAAGCTAAAGACAACATTCAAACCCATGCAGATGGTAGAGGTTGGGTGGGAGCTTTTAATCAATCCCTTAATGTCCAGTGGCACATTCTCACTGTTGTTAAGCAGCTTCTGGAGGGACTTGCTGTTCATGTCACTACGATAAATATTTTTTTTTCTATTTAGTTTTTTTTCCATGCAGTGACCACAGATGACTAATGACTTTTGGATTAGATTTATTAGTGTTTGCACTTGTTTCTGTTACTCTGTGTGTTTGGACAGAAGAAACAGAGTACCCTCAGGTTTTGTGTTTGGTTGGTTGTTTTTCTCCTTTCATCTTGACAGCCTCGGTAGTGAAAAATTAAATAAATAAATGCATTTTTTTCCAAGACCAAGAAAAAGACTTCTGCAGTGCCTTAAGAAATTATATTCAATACATCATTTATCCAGCCCTACTGAACACACATTTCCCAAGCTTATGGTGCAAATTTAATGCAACATTTCAATGCAAGATTTAGGAAAACATAAAAGTCTGGAGTCACAGTTTTCTAAATGTCTACACGTCTATTAGAGCCATAATTATTTAATTAAGATGACCTGCTTTGAAGTGACAAATTCTAGTGCTGAACACTTTAAACTGAAAAGTCTTTGAGTAGCAAACACTTCAGCTCTCTTAGCGCTAAAAATCATTACCTGCAATGACCACAAATAATCAAACCCTTGTTCTCTTTTAAGAAACTAGAATGATCCTGCCTCTGTACATGGTTTGAAAATAAACCAAAGATATTTCAAAACATACAAAACTCACCAGATCTCATTTCCTACTAACGGACATTTTTGTTATAAAGTATTGTGCTCCTCATCTGAAGGGGTTTATTGTAATAATTACACAGCAGCTGCTTCAATATCAGCACACGAATGCCCATTTTGTGCAGAGGTTGTTGGCTAAGGAGGAATGAAAATACACCAGGGAAGCACAGCCATTTCTTTGTCTTTCTTACAGAATATTTCAATTCCATTTTTACATCATCCTGAAGATTTTTCTTAGATGGAGCTTTCAACAAAAGTTTTAATTACCTTTTAGGAGAATTCAAGAACTGTTGACAGGCCTAAAAGACTAATTGTTGCTTCAATGTGGATGGAGAACAGAGAGAAGGCAGCTCATGCCAGGCACAGGTGACACATTTCTTAGAGAAGATTCTTTCTATAATGAGTGAAATACATTTGATCCAGTTTGCCTGAACTACAATGAAGTGTTCAGGGGAATTACTAAAGAAATTAGGAATGAGGAAACTGTTTGTAAGATGTGTTAGGAATTTAAAGGGAGAAGGAGGCACTGTGGTAAATAAGGAACTTCCAAAGCAGAGGGAAGCTGCGAGGAGAACATCTCTGCTCTTACAATATGCTGTGCTCAGCTCTGTCTTAATGACCTTTATGCAAGGAAAGTGCTTCTAACTCTAATAATGAAACATGTATATGTTGCAGACCTGAAAGACACCACCAGAAAAGAGAAAGGGATGTAGAGAGTTTGGAAGAACAAGAGCCGCCAATCTGATGTGGCCATTAAAGAAACAGCTAATACTTATCAAAGTTACTCTAACAGGGATAGAATGCATGAATGCTACCTTAGAAAACCCTGTCTAGAGTTTCACTAGAATTCAAAACACAACTGTAATCACAAAGGCTCAGGAGAGCTGAATTCAGAAGGAAGAGCTACCCAGTGTGGCCACCAGGATGGCAGGGAAATAACGTACCTGTGTCTGCCTTGCAGAGGGAACAAAAATCTGCACCAAAGAAGAATATACTTTGTGTTCCCAAGTTTTGAAAATTTGGGCTATTCACTGTTTCTGTTTCAGATGGAGGTACATTGCCTTTTTTCCTCCAGGGTGGTACTGTCTTACTCTCTTAAAAATAGCAGTTAAAAAAAAAATCAACCAATTTTTCCCTATGATTTTGTGAAGCACAAGCAAGAGCATCTTTCTGCCTGGTTGGTACCTCAGTGAGCATTTCAGTGAGATTGATCTGCAAACCCATTTTACTGGGTGCATATGTGTTCACAGTGCAGAACCTCATAGTACAGACTTGCTAGAAGCAGAATGCATTAGAAAACTACTCATAAATAAATATTTCATATGCTCCTTAATCAATGGTTTTCCTTCCTTTTCAAATCCAAGCAAATGTCACTTCATCGCTACTTGCTGTCCAAAGCTGTTGTGACACAAATCCTCATTAATTGCCTCCTTATTACAGTAGTAATACCTTGAAGTCTTTATCTATTTCATTCCTAAACCTGGAAAGAGCAAGGCTTCTTTTTAATGAGCACCAAAGCTTTCTGATTCCTTAAATTTCTGAGTTATCTGTAATGAAATTTTTTCCACCACTCTTACAAGTCTGACCACTCTGACAGTATATATCCAATAAAATTTTAAACTTCATTTGCTGCAAAATTTACCTAGTAATCTATCTGAAAACCAAACTGAAACAGTTTCATCTCTCGCTTTAATTAGTTGTAAGTTTAAACGTGTTTATATATCTATATATGTTCAAATGCAACGGTATAGAGGAGAACAGAGGTATTTTCTTTAAAGAAATACTTTCCTCATCTCCTGTGTCCACTCCTCTGTTCCATTGCATATGTGCACTTTTTCCTCTTTCTCATTTCTTGCCTTTAATCTGGGAGATTGTAGACAGTTCCCACAAAGAGCCAAGAATGGTTTCCCTCGTATTTCTTGTACTGACTTATGTTGAACAAAATATCCTTCCTTTGTGTCTACAGGAGACAGAACTTCCCAAGCAGCCTCATGGTTTATGTTCCCCCAGATTGATTATAGATGGAAGGAAATGAAGAGAGGAAAACAGAAGTCATAAAATCCACAGAATGCTTTTGAAAGGATCAGTTAAATAAATATACCTGCTTGGGATACAACTCAGAGCATCATCTTGCCTTCTGGTAGGATAAAAAACATTTTTATCCCTTAATCTTGAAATTCCTTAACGAGTTGACCCTGAGATTAGCTCAGTTGGTTAAAACTTGGCTGTAATGATGCCAAGCTCATGGGTTCAATCCCCTGTGTGGGCCATTGACTGAAGAGTTGGACTCGATGATCCTTGTGGGTCCCTTCCAACTCAGAATAGTCTGTGAATAGTCTCTGAGTTAACTCTGTTAAGTTAGATCCTATTATACAAGTTAAAGACCTAACCAAGATTTGGTTTTAAATGATTCACTATCCATCACTTGACTATTCAAGATTCAGTTTCTGAAAACATCTCTCAAAAAGGCAAATTCTCAACTCCTGTCTTGCCCTTCTCATTACTACTCTTCAATGTGGCTTGCAGTCTGTCAACCAAGCACAACATAATGGCAGTGATAAGCTGAATGCTGAACTATCCATTCCTTTGGCACAGTCTAGTTCCTCGTATCTATTCCCAAAATGTGGAGGAGGGTCAAATGGCCTTTGGTGGGGTTTAATTTTAGGCCGAGTCTGCAGCCCATTTTAACTGACTTGCATCGAATACTGTATCAAACTGCTAAACAAAAGACTAATTGATGTGAAAAAAGGCAACACAATGGAGACCTCAGAAAATGCATCTTGATTTGTTATGTCACAGAGAAATGCAACAGCCCTAAAGAAACAAAGGATGCTGAATTAGTCCTTACATGGCTTCATGTTGCTACATGGCTTTTGTATGACCACAACAAGCCATTCACCTCTCCATGCCCTTTTTGTAAAGCAGGAGTAAAAACATGTTCTTATTCACCTCTTGCCTTTCTTCCCTGAAGTGTGACCAGTCGGGGATGATGAATCCTCTCCTTTGAGTATGTATAGAATCACGCACAGCAAGTTTTCTGCCCTGTGCCATCTGAATAAAATCCCTGATAATATTTAATTACATTTCCAGAGTACCCTCCCTACTTTGAAAAGGCTTCTGCTCCACTTCGATTTCTAAGGAATAACATGATCCCAGTCATTCCAACACTTCAAGCTACTCCTGGAAAGAATGTGCAAGACCAAACTTATGAAAAAATATCTCCAGGCGAACATACACTTATCATGGAATCATAGAGTGGTCTGAGTTAGAAGGGACCTGAAAGATCTTCCAGTTCCAACCTCCCTGCCATGGGTGGGGACACCTGCCAGTGGCACCTTCTGTGTCAAGCTCATTCCTGACAGGTGTGGGCATGGTCTTCCCTTCAGCTTTTCCAGCCCTGGAGCCTCCCCAGCACCCTTTCATGCTCTGTTGCCTCAGCCACGAATGCCACTGACAGCCTGACCCTTGGCTGTGTGGCTGCAGGTTGCCCCAAACATCCCCATTGCGTCCCTCTTCCCAAGGGACACATTCAAAGCTGCATACAAAACAAACTCTCTATTAATTGCCTCTTCTTGTTCCTTGTATAGCAGGCATTCTTTGACAACCATCTGCTGCAAGAAGTCCTTTTCTATCTTTCCTCTGACCTTCTGAAGGAACCCCTGGAACTCTTCCCCTCTTCAACTTTCCAACTACTGCAATACCGTGTCTTCTCTTACCGATTTCTCTGTAGCTGCTCCTGTTTCTACACTTATATTTTTAGAATTCACCTCTTACTTCTCCAGTTTCTTTCTGAAGAGGAGGAGCTGTCTCCAATTGCTCCTGTATGTTCAACAGAAACCTCACTGGAACAACTTCACTGAAGATGAGGTTTGCTGTCTGTCATGTGTTGTCTCACAGATGTGTGACAGTTTCCATTACCCAATGTCCTAGTTCAGCAGGAGGGACCAGTTAACACTGTGTGGGGGTGATCAAAGCTGTGTATTCTACCCCCTCTATTCATTCCCCAAGGACAGTGGGCCATTAGCAGCAGCTGCCCAGGGAGTCATTATCACCTTCACACCCAGCCTGAGGGGGTGTGGCTGCTAATGGGCCATCAACAGTTCAATACCCCCTGGCTCCAGAGTTAATCACCCATTGTGTGAGTCCCCGCCCAGGGGGAGGGACTGGGTGCTCCCTGAGGGTACAGAAGTGGTGGGTAAGAAGACCTCGGGAATTTTTCTCATCAGATCCAGAGGAGCAGCAGGACCTTGACAGGAGGAGATCACTGCTCTCAACCAGACCACAGCCCTCGCCTGCACCAACAGGTTTTTTTCACTCCTTTTCCTTGGGACTTGGGGGAGCCACAGGGGTCTCAGCATAAGGGCAGACAAACCCCCTTGAGTTTGTGCCCCAGGACACTGGGTTATACTGCTGGGTTTTGTGAGTTGGAAGCAATTTCCTTTTGTGTCAGTGTATTTATTGTAATATTATTATTAAATTTTAGCCCTGACTTATAATCTCTCTCGTGGTGAGTTCATTTTCCCTGCTGGTTCGCCTTTAAACCAGCACACCCAAGCACACTTTTTGTTTTTCCCTTGTCTTTCTCTAACTTACCTCCAAGTTAAAAGAAGAGGTTATGCAGTCAAGGTTTCTGGCTCTGTTTTCTGTCAAGCCATATTTCAGCTGGTGACAGATCACATTTAAAGGATGTTGCCCTGAAATTCAAGAATTCAAGATTTTTTTCAGCTTTTTAAGTCTTTTGCTACAGCACTAACACCATTAAGCTTGGACACCCTGGACCAGTGCTAACATACTTATAATCTTATTCCTCTGAAAATCATTTAGTCTCATAATAATTGAATGTGGTCTTTTACCTATCCCAACAACATTTAATATGTTCAATTTAGTAAGCATTTAGATTTCACATCCAAAAGCCCTAGTTTTCTACTTCTAGATATCAAAAAATAATTGTTCAGAAGCTCATTAGTTTTATTTCATGGAAAAGAACCTTTTGATACAAGTTAGGTTGCTATTTTTAACCTTCCTTTATACACATTTATAGTAGGAATTATTCTCTTGGTCTCCTCTTCAAACACTTCCTATTCTACCACAACTGACTTTGCTCTAGAGCCTTTGTTGCTGCCAGCACACAAGCACAAATTATAAAGATCTCACTAGTATTTAAGCTGGTGGTGCAGTTCTCACACATAATTCTTGGGATAAATTTCACAGGAAGTCCTCCTTTCACTTGTTGTCCAAACCTTCATCATTAACTCAGTTTTAGCTGCAGCCAGTCTCTACTGACTTTGCTAGAAGATGATTTTGCTTTTTCTGAGTTTAGTCTTTCTAAACACCAGACACTGCTTAAATACAATTTTTTCCCTTCTCCTGCACAATTTTTCCTCCTGTTCATTCTAAGCAACCCCCAATTCAGTATTTAGACTTTTCTTTGACTGTTTGATCTTGCTCCATTTCTCTATGCTCATAGGAGTGGTAAGACTGACTTACCCAGTGCATTAACATTTCTTGTTCCCTGCCCTCAAAACATTTGGCCTGTTTTGCCTTCCTTAGCCTGCCAAATCTGCGTTTGTTTTTTATGTATAAAAAAAGTCTTTCTGTGAATCCTTTTCTCCTGTTGGAGCCCCTGATTTCTGCCATAATTTGACCTCAAACTGAAAATTGCTCAGGATGTTTGGTCTTGGTCGTTTGACATCTGTTTCAGATGTGTTGGGAGACACAGAAGTTTTTTTTAGCACTTGTCTGTAGTCAAAGAGAATGCCAGGTCCAGAAGTCTATAAATATGAGGTCTCCCTGATTAAATAAGATATAAACCACCTTATCTGTGAATAAATATCGTGAGAAAGGTACAGTGTGTGCCACCACCCATCAAGTTCAGCCACTCTTGAAAGCAATTTTACTTTGGTTCCTCTGTGATATGTTATTCAGTTTGAAGGGGTCTGTTAGAGGGGCAGGATGATAAATGAAGACAACAAAAGAGACCATACAGTGAGTGCTAAATTTCTTTCAATCTTAATAAGCTGCAGTTACATAAATTTTTAAACAGGATTTTACAGTTCGTTCTGCAAACTGCCCTTTTAGCACTTTATCTTTAAACTCTATAACTAAAATACTACATGAAAGTGAAAATAAAGTTATTTGGGAAAGGACTACTCTTTATTGTAATGCATAATCAAGGTTATTGTCTCTAAAAATCATTAAGTACTTGTCACCAAATTTTAAATACTTTAAATGGACACCTGCAAAGAGCTCATATATTTAAGTATCTGTGTTTTCACAGGTCTATCACATCCTAGCTAAACTGAGATTAAAGCATTTAGCTTCCACTTATGAGCATGGTTAGAAACAGTAATTAAAAGAAGAAAATCTATGAGGAAAGACAAATAAAAAATTGATAGGACTGACACAAAGGACTGCAAAACCCAGCAGATATTTTAGGAAGACAATTTCTGGAAGCTTTCTCGCAGGTCTTCAAACCATTTCTAGTGAAACCTTTTGCCTTCAGCCAGAGCTTGAATGACTAGAAAATAACCCAGGTCACCCTGGCAGTTGTGCATTCCCTTCATGTAAAATTCTGAGCACCAAGTTGCTGTGCACAGCTGGTGTCCTGTTTGCAGGAACCAAATGGACAGTTTTTCTGAAGGAATTTAGCAGGGAAATAAAATGTCAGAGCCTTCACTGGCTCCCTGGCTGAGACCTCTCTCTTACCTGCACCTCCTATTCTTTGAAGTTTCCCTGTTGAACAGACTCTGGATCACAGGCTGGGAGTTGTGTCAGGGCTTTTGTTTCTCTCTTCAAGGTGAGTGAAGCTCCATCCAAATTGCTCACTGAAACAATCCAGGCCTGTCTATTAATCTGCTTCAGATCCACAGCCTGGAAATAGCCCCGAGGAAAGGGATCTATTAAGGGTGTTGATCCTCATTTGGCCTTTCATGAGATGGGTATTTCCCCACATGCTGCTCTGCAGGATTTGTTACCTCAAAATCCCACATGCCACCATCAGACTTTGGGATGGAGGTTCCACATCTGCATTTTGGGATCAGATCCATCCCTTGTTCTGTCAGAAAGGTCTTTGGATTTAAGTCACTTTTTCTATTCTACAAAATCCCCATTAAAACAATAATTAATGTCAATTTTTCCTCCTACTTGCCCACCTGGGGAACCCTCCAGGGATTTCTCAAATTGACTTAATCTGTTGATTCCTCCTAAAACATCTAAACCAATTAAATCAATTAAAACATTTCAGATTTTTTTTTACTAGTAAATATTTCCAAAGTGCACAAACCTTTGGGTCATATTAAGAGCCTGCATATTGTAATTTGAATGAAGATAAGGCACAAGTTTTTCAATTCAAGTTAGAGGAATTATTACTGGTGCAAAGTATTATTTAGAGTCAACAAGGGCTTTTTAAGAGTTATTGAAACCTTCCTCATTCTCCCATCCTCCTCCTCCAAGACTGATTATGCATTTCACATACACACTAAGCAACATCCTCATTATTTCTACCAAATTATTTTTCTCCCCTGCCCCATGGGAAAGGGGTGATTTTCTATTGTATTTTATTTAAATCACAGCAGAAGTTCAAGTTATTCAGTTTTGCATCAATTTTGAACCTGATGGGTAAGTCTGACACTTTCAGCAGCAAGTGACACAGCAGCTGTCAAACAAGAATCTCTTTCTGTGTCTAACCTTTTTTTTGCTACTTCACAATGAAAAAAATGATAACCACACCATAGTTTAATTATACATCCCACCATAATGTAGGTGCAGAAATAAAATAATGAAGATGCAATTGATTTTATGTTTTAACAAATTTACCACCAATTCAAAACCTCCCTACTAAATGTTTATTTCTCTCTTCTGTTCTTTCCCATATCAGATTCACACTTTAATGCTTTAACAACATGCACAGGAAATAGCTTAGCTTTTTAAAAGAATCATGTTATCCAATTAAATTGCACTCTTAAAAGAAAAATAGACCTTTGCAATCATTTTGTGCATGGATCTCATATTATTTGAGGCACAGCTTTCCACTGGCAGTGCTGCAATAACCTTTGGTTTGCTGTTCTTACCTCCTGCTGCAGCAATCTGGATTTTGGGAGCCCTGTTTGGTGTGAGCAGATCATCTCAGCGATACAGCTCTCTGCAACAAAAGGAGGAATAAAAAGCTGGAAGGCACTTGTTCTACTTTGAAAGTTTAATTCATACACAATTTAAAAACAGTTCTAGTGAAGAATGATGTGAATTTATGACCAAATATCTCCTTTCTCACAAGAAGCAAGGATGGTTTTACTCAGCTCTGACAGACACCCAGTAAAATCAACAGTGCCACCTTTTCCTTAACTGGGTCTCAGAAGTGACAGATTATTTTCTCCTTAGAACATATCTAAAATTTTTCTCTAAGTTGCCATTCAAAATCTCTCATCTTATTCATAAAGCCCTTTGATGATCAAGTGCAACCTGTAGGTGCATAGTGGCCATTCACCAGAGATTTCAAGATAATCCAAAAGTCTGTCAACCAATTAAATTTTCTTTTTTGTGGACATACTAAGAGAAAATAGCTTGGAAAAATCACACAGCTCTAGAGTTCCCCCCGACCCTCCTTAGATGATGTTGACCTTCACCAAGATAGTCACAGGTACACACTTCAAAGAGAAAATAAAAGAATTGATTCTCTTCTTCCTCACACTCCCACATGTAATTTGGAAAAGAGAACAAAAGCACATTCTGTGTCTAAAAGTAGCACAGTCCTTGCACAGGAACAGCTGTCCAGGGAGCTCAGGATTGTCCCTGAGAGACAGGTTTGCAAGGGACCTGCCTAAATGCAGAGGGGAAAGGAAAAAAAGAAAATAAAAAAAAGGAGGTAAATACACAACAAGAAGTTGAACATCATCTTACAAAGGGCTAAGAAAGGAAGGGGAAGAAGGGGCTTTGCTGACCAATCTCCAGGAGGGGGTTTGACTGTCCCTCAGTTATGCTGTACCACACATAAACTGTTCTCTGATTAATCACACTTTTTTTACATATAGGCCACTTCTTTGTCCAATAATCCTGATTCCAGCTATTTTAATCGTGTGATTGCTTTGCTCCTTCACCAAAACAAATATTGCCCCCAGTTATATCAGTTTGTTGTGGTTTTTTATTAGTCCCAAAGGACATTTTGCAGTTCACCCAGAGCAAATACACCTGCCCACATGCACAGCTTGCTTCTGTCACTGAACCAAACCAGCTTCACTGAATTCAGTGGAGACAATAAAATCAACCTCATTTTACCCACATATTAATCTAAAATATAAATGTATGTATCTGCACACTATGGATGTATATTTATTAAAAAACAAAAACATACAACCCAAATTTAGTTGGGCATTTTTTGCCAGGCTCTTTTTTTGCCTATGAAGAGACAAAGCTGATATCACCTGCATTTTATATCACAGTGAAAATGTTTGCTGGAGTATAAAAGTGTGTGGTAAGGGACATTAAAACATAATAGCATGGTAGGACAACTTATCCCAATTGCTTCACAGTGGGACTATTGTCATTCAAGTACAAGTACTAAGTTAAAGGGCAATAAATAGTATATTAGGTCCATTTCTGCAGGCACTTTAGATACAGTAATATCTCCTGGAATCACTTGTGTTGTTATTAAAATAGATGATATTTTGGTAACAGTGTGCGAGGCAGGAACACAAACAGTTTATTTCTGAATGAAACATTATTCCCCTTCTTTTACTCTCTGGGATTTCAGATGAGTGGGCACAGAAACAACAAACCAAACCTGGTGTGCAGCAGCGGCAGAGGTTGGGGATCTCAGGGGGTCTGGAATTATCCTTCCAGAAGGGAATTGGGCCCCAGGGTACAGCAGCTGGAGGGCAGGGGGGGAGGAGAGGGGGAATAAACACCCAGAGAAACTGGGAGGAAGACAGAGAAGGATGAACAGTGGAACTCTGCCACCTTTGGAGAAATCACTTGTGACCTTTCAGATCTGCTGAAGATCCTTCAGTTTGGAGGGTCTGGTGGGAAATGCAAGCCCTGACAATGGCACTGCAGCCATCAGTGGGTTTGGTAAGTGCATCAAAGATTATATTTCATTTTAAAATGTATGGGAGGTGACACAGAAACAGGGGATCAAGCCTGTCTGAGCAGGAAGAAGAGGATTTTTAACATAGCAAGAATGTGGCTGAATGAACCTGGTCTGCCTTTTCTGTACAAACCCCTTGGGTATTTGTGACCACAATGACATCCAGGTATTCTCCATCACTCTCCTTTCCAAAGAAATGAGAGAAACAAGCACAAATGCCACATCCCACCTTTGGGCTTGCCAACATCACAGGGGCAGCAGAGAGAAAGCTTCTATCAGTGCAGAAGGCTTGAAGTTTCATAGCTGAACTTGAACAGTTTTTCACCAGTAACCCGTGGCTATAACACTATGCATGGATCACAACTTATATTTTCATTTGTCTGTCTGCAAAAGATTGATGAGAGTTGTCATCAGGAAGGAAGAAATATTGTTGTGACTCTGGGTAAGTGTACAGCAAATCTTAAGATTTCCTGAGAAATGTATCTTTTTCTCACCATTTATATATTTAATCCAAGAAATAGGCCACAGAACATGCTAGAATCTCAGGCTGTAGGATAAGAAAAAGAAAGGACAATTTGCTTAATGGCCCAGAACAACTGGACAAAAAATAATCGAAAATTGCATATTTGGGGTTTTTTTTAATTTGACAATATATAATAGTCAAGAAATATTAAAAAAAAGGAAATACTAAGACCTACCTTGCGCTGGCTGATGCTCTTGGTCTAGAAGGGGAGTCAGCATCTCAGAACTACCTTTCATTCTTCCTCAGCAGAAACACTTGCCTCTGATTTCCAGTCATGTACAAATTCTGGAGGGAATAAAGAAAATTGATAAGACAAAAATAGAAAGCAACAACAAGCACTTGCAACAATAAAATTACTTCATTGAAGTGTTTCCTGTTTGTAAGCACAGACTTTTTGGGGTCTTTACAACTCATCCTATGACATAAAAACAAAAGGAGCATCACTTCCTTCTTGACTTAAACAATACTTTGGTTCTATGTTTTATTCTCACAGTAAATATCTACTTAATCCAATCAGGCCTGGCTGATTGGATGCATTTCTGTAGGGCAAAAATTTCCCCAAACATAAAAATAACCTTCACCTGTGTCTTACAGGCACAGTGTAGTGTGTCTTAGGGCACATCTCTGTTTTCCAGACGGTTATTCAGCATCAGATCAATCTGTTATTAAACTCTGTTTGCCATGTAGAAACATGTTTTATTTAATCAGTCATGTGTCTAATAAAGCTGTATGAAAAGCTCCAAATTTGTGAAATTCAATGTGTAATTTTCAATAATAGGATAAAATTAACACAACTTCACTCTTTTCACAAGCTAAAATATGTGAGCTTGCCAGCTTAGAAAGAAGCACTGAAAAGATCTGGGAAAACCTCAAAAATAAACAAACATTAAGAGAGAAATTCCTGATATGTGGAGGAACTTGATTTTTATATATGATGCCATGGACCTGAGGCATCTTTGTTCTTTTAAGAACTGGGAACCAGCATTTATCAGCAATGGGTATTGCTTGATGTTATGGAATTACTTATATTAGTCAAAATATTAAAAACTGTAACCAACACAGTTCTGACAGAGTCCAGTCTGTCTCCAAACTGAAATCTTGAAAAGACACCAACCCTCCTAGGACATGGACAGAAAGCTCAGAGGCTCAGCTCATATGCCAAAGAGCAAGTAGCTTGGGGAAGAAATGAGCTCTCAATAATTCCTACACAAAAAGAGAACAAACTTCAAGGGTGGATTTTTAGGGGTCTGAGACCAGGTCACTCACTGGAGGTTCCTTGACCAGAGCATAAAGGCAGAATCATAGAAGGCATCATAGAATGGTCTGGACTGGACGGAACCTTAAAGATCTTCTGGTTCCAACCCCCTGCCATGGGCAGGGACACCTTCCACTGGCCCAGGTTGCTCCAAGCCCCGTCCAACCTGGCCTTGAATGTTTCCAGGGATGGAGCACCCACAGCTTCACTGAGCAACCTGTGCCAGTGTCTCACCACCCTCACAATAAAAAACTTCCTACTGTCAATCCAAACCCACCCTCCTTCAGTCTCAAGCCATTGCCCCTTGCCCTATCATTGCACACCTTTGTAAAACTCTCCCCCTGGAGCTTTCTTGTGGGCTCCCTTGAGGTGCTGCAAGGCTGCTCTGAGGTCTCCTTCTCTCCTCCTGGCAGAACAAGCCCAGCTCTCTCAGTCTGTCTTCTTAAAAGAGGTGCTCCAGCACTCTGAGCATCCTCGTGGCCTGTCCATTCCCCCCCAGCCTGTGTTTGTGCCTGGGATTGTCCCCATCCAGTGCAGACCTTCAACCTGACCTTGCCGATCTTCCCAAGGCTGCAGGAACCGCCTCTCAAAACTGTCAGGTCAACAAATGGTACAGCAAAACAACAAAAGGTAGCTGACAAAAAGCTGCAAAATACTTCCAACAGTGGCTTTGCAGATTAGATTTTTAATGAGATGGGTAGATGGCAACTCTTTCATTTCTTGTCAGAACAAAGCAGCTCCTTCTGTTGTTGCTAATTGGTTCTGGCAGTAAATGTCTAGCACAAGACTGCAAGGCATAGAAAAACTGGGATTTTAAAGGAAAGGAATTATTTTGCTGCTTAAAATGAAAGAAGCTGTAAGGTTTTATTATAAGGTGTTTGTTTGTTTTCTTAAATAAAAAAAATAAAACCAACATATAGTAGTCAGTAGGGAAAATATTATCTGCTTATCTTGAGCTATTTGTTATTACTGCTTATCATAAAAGATCAAGTCCTGAAAGATTTGTTCACTCTTTTCCTCCTCACTCAAAGAGGCTATTTAATATTAATGATCTGAAAGGTCCTGTTGTCTCCTGTAGTGAATATCTTGAATGTTTCCCTTTCACAGCTCCTTGCTTGCCCCTCTAATAAATCCCAAAGGCAGCATTTCTGCCTGTCATAACTGTGGATC
Organism: Willisornis vidua nigrigula; assembly: GCA_021164005.1. Classification (NCBI taxonomy): domain Eukaryota; kingdom Metazoa; phylum Chordata; class Aves; order Passeriformes; family Thamnophilidae; genus Willisornis; species Willisornis vidua. The sequence continues at coordinate 435,857 of JAJPCS010000340.1, forward strand.
TCAACAGTCAGTCAGGGTGGAGCTGGACAATTCACTTGTGTAGCAGAGCAATCACAAGGACCACCATTTTTTGCTAATGAAAATGGTTAATTACAGCATTGGCAATTATTCACAATTCGAAGGGACAAGAATGAAACCAAGTGGAAGGGAGAGGTGTCTGTGGGAGTGGCTGCTACTAAATGAATTGTTTTCAGAAGACTTGAAATTATCAAGGTGTAACTTTTTTGATGCTGTTTTTTGCTAACTGGCAAATATTGTTGCAAGGAGAAGGTTGTTGCAATACTAATGAGTTCACATTTGACTGTCTGCCTTGTAACATTCTTCAAGATGGTGCATTAAATTGTTGGACACATGAAAGATGCAACACAAATGAGACAGTACTTTCAAGGAACTTTAAATCACATCAGTTCAAAGCCCCTTGAATAATTTTTCTTTCAAACCCTAATTTAATAATTGCCCCTTTTATTATATTTGGACAGTATTCTCCCTATTTACAGTCCCTTTAGGATAGAAAGCCAGATGTCAGTGGGGCTCCAGACTTTTTCTGTTCTTATTTTTGAAATAAATCTATATTGTTGAGAACTATTGAACAGCTAACTCGAGACAGGCTAGTTTTTAAAGCCCTGTGAATGCAGAGCACTGATTTACAGGTGTCATCTACGGTATTCTGTCTTTCAAATCAGCTTTGCCACTTGCTCTGAGTTTACACTACAAATTCATACTATTATCCACTTTACTGAAGCAGTTAGCCTATGCATCCTGGCAAAGCTGTTCCTCTTAGGATGAAAAATAGGAGGCAGGTATATCATTTGGTGTAATCTTGTTTATTTACAGAAAATAAGCCCAAAGTGCAGGTTGCCTTGAGCAGAGCAGGGTAAACAAACAGCAGGCAGTGCAGCGTCTCAGCTGAACCTACAGCTGCTGCTCAGTCAAACTTCACGGTTCAGGGAGTCTCCTGCTCAAGGTGATTCCCTTGTTTCCTTCCTGAGTGCTCCCTTCCTCCAGCCTTGGTCTGTAAACCCTCAGTTTAGCTTGGAGACAGGCAGCTGCTACTCACAGTTCCTCAATTACTCTTCACTCATTTATTTTTAGAAAATTTTCAAACCCCAGAGCACGTGGTCTTCCTTTTTGCTGGCTTGTAGGGCAAGGAAATGCCATTTTAAACCTCTGCCAAGGCTCTCTTTTGATATTCCTGTGTCACTCTGGTGGTGGGCTTGGCTTTGCTCCACAGTTTCCTTCACAGCCTTTTCTTCTGTTTTATTTGCAGTTCTTAGTTTGAAAATTGCTTGAAATTAAGGGCTGTAATGGACATCTGCTCTGTGTGATCTTTATTCTAATGGATTAACATTACTTTCTAGGAACTATTAATTACAGCAGCCTACCTATAAAATGAAATTACTTACAGGAGAAGCAGAAAACAAAACTTGAAAGGCCAGCAAAACAATCAATCAAACAACATCCTCCAAACAAATAAACCCACAGAACCAATCAAACACCGCACCTAAAACCCACCAAACCAAGGAAAAAAAATGCCAAAAAACAAACCATTAACCTAATCCAAATCACCTACACAACTAATAACTCAAGGCATAAATTTGATGCACCAGAGGAAGAATTTATGGCTAAAGAAGTTCAGATATGAAGTGTCAGTAAAAGGCAGATAAGGTGGGATGACAAGGTGAAGTATGCACACAGGAGATGTGCAATATAAGCAAGTCAGGGCTGGAGATAACTGAGCTTTAGAGCAAAGATGGACACAAAGAAGAGCACATGGAAAAGGGTACAGAAGGAGTAGGGAGATAATTACAAAAGAAAAGTCTGGTGATGAAGTGGGAAAAGAAGTAGGGCAGGAGTAAAAGCTGATAAGGGAACGAAAACTTCAGAAAGCAACGGAAGAAACATTCATGAACTGCAAGACTAAAGAAGTGAACCTGTAAGAGCAGCAAAAGAATAAAACTTCTGGGTAGCAAAATCACAAAACTATTTGCTGAAGTTGTAGAAGTGAGTGTTGGTGACTACTGATGTGTGAACTCAGGAAAGCAGTTCACAAAACACTGAAGAGTGAGTGAGAACACAGCAACATAATCAAGAGTAAGCAAAATGATAAAAGGAATGAATGAATTTGATGCATTTTGGGAGATGAGACATCCCTCAGCTTCTCCTTAGACTGAAATGCAATGCACTTGTTTGCTGTGAGAAACAAGGGCACATCCTGGTTCCTGTAGTCAGGGGTTCTTGGGGAATAAACATTGAGAAACCAGGCATGACTTTCTGTAAATGGTGCTTGTGTGCCTGATGTCTGCAGCAGTTCCTCCAAGACTCATACTGAATATATAAAAAGTTATTAAAAAAATAATTATCAATACTATTTATAATAACTCATCTTGTGCTTGGACAGGCTGTCTCAGTTTTTCTTGTTGTTATTTTACATAGTCTACTGCAGTGTCATTACCACTTTCCATCAGCAGGGATTTCAATAATCAAGGAAAAGTAAACAGTTAAAGTTAAGGAAGTATTGCCACAACTGGAAGCCTGAAACTTTCTGCAAGTTGTTCCCAGAATCAGTTTAGATATCATTTTGAATGCATAAATATCAATTTGCAGAGGAAATGCATTCCCTTTACAGACACAGAGGCACCAGCCTGCAAAACTTGAAACTTGAATTCCGTTTTCTAAAAACATATTTTTCATTTCCAAGTGAAATAAACAGTCACTTAGTAATAATTTAAAGATGGCCTTTTGTTAAAAAGTGCTATTTATCTAAAAGAAAATTTTGCCCTTTAATAGAGAGATGAAGATGTCCTATTACTGACCAAATTACATCTTTTGACTTTTGACAAATTACGGAGGCTGTTTTTTTAACCCACAGACTGCTCACAAGTCTGAGGGAACCAAACTGAAACAAAAACAAACCAAAAAAAGAAACTCTGTGCTTACCAGAACTCATTCCAGTTCCTGAGTGACTAAACATGGGGAGCAGTCTCAGCTGGAGAGAGCAAGTTCAATTAAGGCAGGGCAGCACAGGTGCTTCTTAGTAGGAGAGGAAAATTCTTCAGGTATGTAGCTCTAAGACAGTGTTAAGTTCTGTTTCCAAAAAAAGAACCTTCCCAGACTGTGAATAGCTCTTAAGGTGTAGCGAGATGCCTGGAGGAAATAAAAATGTTTTGGTTTCAAGTCCTTTCCTGAAGAGAAACATTTACCCTCAGCAATTAAAAACCCGCAGCCAACTATTGCTGTAATATCTTTGTGTGCTTTTATAACACGCCCTGGAGAAAGGCCTTGATATATCAAGATACTGAGATGTGCAGTAACAGCAGTGTGGCATCACTATTATTGCAACTGTAAAGTAAAATCTGTAAGCCTTTCCATTTCAATTTTTAGTTCACACAGCAAGATACAGTGTTTTGTCATCAGTCCTGCTGGCAAACCAAAGGCAAAGCTGTGGGACAAAGCGGGCTGAGCTTTAGGTGGGACTGGATGAGACCTTACCCCAGGTCAAAGGAGCACAGATTGGGGTCTGCAGATTTCTGCTGTTCAAATAGTCTGCTAAAGCACTAAAAAGCGTCACAACACAGAATCCTAGAATGGATTGGGTTGGAAAAGACCTCCCAGATCATCAAGTCCAACCCTTGGTCCAACTCCAGTCCCTTTACCAGATCATGGCACTCAGTGCCACGGCCAAGCTCAGTTGAAGAACCCCCAGGGATGGGGAATCCACCCCCTCTCTGGGCAGCCCATTCCAATGCCTGAGCACTCTCTCTGCAAAGAAGTTTTTTCTGATCTCCAACTTCAATTTTCCCTGGCAGAGCTTGAGCCCATCGTGCCCCCTTGTCCTATTGCTGAGGGCCTGGGAGAAGAGACCAACCCCCACCTGGCCAGAACTTCCCTTCAGGCAGTTCCAGACAGTGCTGAGGTCACCTCTGAGCCTCCTCTTCTCCAGGCTGAACACCCCCAGCTCCCTCAGCCTCTCCCCACAGCACTTGTGCTCCAGTCCCTTCTCCAGCCTCGTTGCTCTTCTCTGCTGCAAGGGCAGTAAAAAAATTTCTCACATGATTTGACACTGAAAGTCCCCAAGGGAGAAGAGCAGAGGAATGACACAAGTGAGATGTGTCACACACTTGCTTTGTTCCAGATGTTCTGTTTTGTAGCAGCAAATGTCCAAACTGACAGCACTGTGCTGGGAACCAGATCCAGCATTCCCATGATTGGATTTGAATGGATTTAGATATTAATGTGCACGGAAAGATAAGCTTTGCTGAAATTAAAGGAATAAAACAGCTATGGAGCTTGCCCTTGCTGAGCCAACACTTGGTGTGGCACAAGGAGTGACTTTGTCCACTACAAGGAATCCCCTGCAGGGAGGGGCTGAGGCAGAGTGTGTCCTCCTCAGCACTCCCAGGATGCCAAATAACACAAACTGGCAGTTCAGGCTGCTCTGGGATCTGCAGGGGCTCAGTCACAAGCACACATTCCCTCCTGCTGGCTCTGCTGTTGAGACAGTCATGGCTGGAATAAAAACAGGGCGGGGGAAAGATCCTCATCCTCAGAAACGTAAGTAACCGACGGAAAGTCAGATCCTGGCAAACTGAGTTTTTCTTCCAAAAAACCCCCTGAAAAACAGGGAAAGGCAAAAGAAGAACACAATCCTAGGCTTACTTCACCAGGGGTAGCTTCAGTTATCCTTTCTTAGATGAGAAAACATCAGAGACTTTTCTTTGCTTACAAAAAGCCATTAGCCTTTTCCTGGCAGCTGCCACCTGTGAGGCAGGGAAAGCTCATGCCTTTTGTACATGGCAGGCTCCAGCTCCAGTGACTTTAAAGATTTCAAAGTTCCTAAAACTGAAGTGCAAGAGTGTTATGACAGAAGGAGCAGAAAAATGAGGTAGCAAATTTTCAGATCTACCTTCTTTGTATTGTGCAATGTGAGAAAACCAAAAATCCTTAAGAAATGAAAACCTACAGTTCCTCATCAAACACTGTTCTCATGTAGCAGTCAAAATGCTATCCAAAGTGCACAAAGGAAGTCTGCTCCCAGGAGCTCCAACCTCCTAGCAAAACCCCCTGCTATTACATAAAATGCCGTTTGTTTTGGTTTTTGTACAAATCTCAGAACACTTTTGATCTTTCTGATAAGCTGGTGGATCCCTACAAATGCTGGAACGTGTGTTTACACCCATACTTCTTATGTTCCTCAGCATGCTCACCTGTGTCATGATTTATGCTGACTTATCTCCAAGTCTTTCTTCATTATTTGGGTTCAGAGTGGTTACTTAGAACTTCACAAGGTAGTTCTGCATTGTTGATATTTCTGTGTCACCCCAGTCCGTGCATAACACATTTATTTGATAAAAGCAAGTCAATAAGTTATTTAGCAAACTACTGTTCAGCCCTGGCATCAGCAGTTATGGGGAAATTTCAAGGCACTAACAAAATAGTAAAAGAGGACATTTCCCTTCTAAAATTTCAAGCCAAATTATGATGGGCAGCAATTAATCAAACTACATTTTATCTTATTGCAAAACTTACTGTGACCTGGATGTAAAATTAAATGATCCTTTCCTTTTCCGACAAGAAACAGCTGCCTTTGAACTCTTGGACTGCAGGTCAGTTTTTCCAGCCATTATGTTCTCTTCCTTCCTCTTTGTTTTCTCCCAGATGAGATCAAGTGGTGTCTTTTATCAGTATTAGTTTTGGCTGTTTCTAAATGTTCAGGTTTCTAAATTTAGCAATTTATTCTGGATAGGGTGGGCTATGGTACTTCTGCAAGTCTTACTAATAAATATGATTATTTTCTGAATAATCTGCTTCTATCTACAAAGGATAAAGCTGAGCTTTCTCTTATTCAGTCTCCATGGGAAACATATCAGAAAATAGATGGATGATGTCTAAGAAAGTCTCTTCTCAAGGAACCAACATCCTCTGCTCCTCCCCAGTTTATGTTGGTCACCCAGTGACCACTGTTTTGTGGTCACTGTTCTTTGTCCCCCACACCTACTCTGGTGATGAAGTTTTCCCCACAGTATTCCACACTGGAAGTGGTTTAGTCCTTTGTGTAAACAGGCTTCACACTTTGGCTGAAGAGATCCAGGCAAGTTGGACTGCCACACTCTGCCAGCTGTTCAGCAACACCTTCAGCAAATGCTTCCTGTCATCTCTTCCACCTGCCCTAGTCTTCTTACCCAAAAGTCTGGTCAAATAAGACTGTTGATCTTTGGAAACGTGAAAGATTAAGGGAATTTTCTGGCCAGCTGGATTTTCTCCATGTTGTCCTGGACATCTGGAATTGAGGTGGCCATGAAGGATGCCAGTGCAGTGCCATGATGGGAATGCTCTGACCACACTCCTAGGAATGACTTTGAGTCCTTCTGATGGTCAAGGTTTGCCAGCAGGTATGAAACACTCTGGCTTTCTGGTCTGAGTCTGGATTGTTGCTGTATCATTTCAGGGAGGGGTGAATGAATCAGAAAGGAGGTTTATATCTGGCAGGTGGAGTTGTGCCTGCCAGGGCAAAGGCATGACCTCAGTCTAACACACACTGAACTTCCAGATACGAAACAGATTTCTGAGCTCTGCCTTCCTCATTATATCTTACAAATTACTTGATCCTTTGGCTGCTGTACAGCAAGAAGAAAGTCATAGGATACTAAACAGATAAAGGATTTGAAACAGTCAATTTCTTCAGATTTTCAGACCAGCTTTCGAGGTTTCTCCCAACCACTGCTGTGCTGTCTGCAGTGTCTGAATATTTCTTCTCAGAAATGCCCTCAGGAAAAGTACCAGACAAATCCATGTTACTTTTATGTTGATTTATGGGTTTGTTTTGCTTTTTTTTTCCCTCCAAAGAAGTATCACTTTGCTCCCTGACATTCAGATCTGTACTTCTGAACATCAGAAGTTGTACTCCAGCTCTCAGCTTCCAGAGCTGAAAATAAAACTAGAAGATTACTGAGCAGGCAGGTGCAGTTACAAAAATGCAGCTCCACCTTCTCCTCTTGCTGTTTCATTGCTCTGTGATTTTTGTATTCCTTTGCATTTCTCTGTGCATTATTCTTTGCACATGTGAAAAATTAGGAGGGGGAAGTTGTGGTTGCTTTTTGTCATCCCCAGGTTCTCAGTGGTCACTGCCCAATGTGGAACACAGCAGTGCCAGCTCTGCTAGAGGGGCATGAGAAGGGCCCTTTTGCTCTACCCACTGGCTTCAGGTGACTTTCCCCCTCTCAGTTTTCTCTTTGATTCTGGTCCAGATACCATGAGAGGCACACACAGAGCAGGACTAACCATTCTGACCTTTCCCAGCTGAGATGCTGAAGGAGATCTTGGTAAAAAAACCTTTAGATTGGGAAGAACAGAAAAAAAAAAAAGAAAAATCTAAAGCTGAATAGGGTGAGAACTTCCAACGTAAAGCAATCCTGCACCCCAAACACCTTCCACAAAAGCTGCTGCCTAATGTGGTGGTGGTGAAGACTTCAAATTTCCCTCTTTGAGAAACTTCCACATCATCCAAGAAACAGAACAGGTGAAAACCAAGTAATCCTCTTCACTTTAGGTCATCCGTTTCCACTCTTGAAGTTGTAACACAAGACTGAATAGTTGTGCGTTTGTTTGGTTTTTTTTTTTTGGTTTTTTTTTTTTTTTTTAAGTTTTCAGTTCTGAAAATACTTCAGGATTTCTGCCAGAGGGTATCTGTGTGTTCAGCTCCTGCCAGAAGTTCCTGCTCTCCAGCCCCCTGAGCATTGCAGCTTCCACATGAACCCACCAGGCTAAGCAAGGCCGGTGCCTACCAGCAGGCACAGCTGCTGATGGGCAAAGAAAGACCTTGAATATCTGAGTTAATGGGTAAAAAGCACTTCAGCCTAATCCAGAGCAGGGTGTGTGAAATGACAGGGACATCCAGGGAACTCCAGGGCAGGAGGACCAGCAGCTGAGCAGCAGGATCTGTGGGTTTCTGGCCCTGCAATGCAGCAGCTTTGCTTTTGAATTTTATCTGTCTGGAAGAAACAAGTGAAAAACCACTAGCAGGAAAAGGCAGAAAAAATGAGGAGAAAATTCAAGATGTACTGTGAGCAAGACAGAAAACTGAGCTAGCTTGGAGTACCAGAGAGAGAAATTTCCCCTTATTTAATCTTATTGTGATGAAGGGGAAAAAGCTTGTATACATTTCCTAAAAAGAAGGATTGTGTGTAAGCAATACTTGACTACATCATGAGTTTCTCCTTCTAACAGAGGCAAGTCAGCAAGCCCTGCATATTGGCTCATCATTCATGCTAACATGTTTGGGGTGGATTAATGAAGAACGTGCTCTGTGAAATCACATCCTGTTACATTGTGTTACATCCAGTTTTTTGGATTTCCAAGAGTTTCCACCCAAGGCAGTGACCCCAGTGTAATGAATGAAGACTCCCAATGATGTGTCTGCTTTGATTAGTGTTTGCAGACCCTCAGAGCCATCCATGGACTTTCTGAACATCTGTGGCTGGGAGATAAACAAGGTATACTCATGACCGGCTGCTATCAAATACCTTTTCAGGTGTATTTCAATAACACTTGTTGAAAACCCCTTACCTTGTAAGCAGACACACAAAGGTAGCTTTATGTGTTATTTACCATTTTAATATGTCTATTTCTGTTTTACCACAGCACTTTTTGAAAATTTTTTCGTATTTTATTCTATTACAGAAGTTTCTTATGCAGCTCTTGCCCTGCCCAGGGGGAGCAACACAGCAGAACACGTGTGAAGATGACTTCACATGACTTGGAGAACTTGACATCACCACATCCTCCTGAAAGCAAAGGCAACAAAAGTTACTGATATTTGTCTGCTGCTTTCACACAGAAATATCACAGAAGACTGCAGAGATTACATACAGAGGGACCATTTCACCCATCACTGAATAAAATTCATGCATCTCTGTATCATCTCTGTGCTCCCATTATGTGTATTAATGGACCACTAAAACACTTCTTGGTATGCTTTGATATCACAGAATATTTCTTCCTACAGTAGATGCCAACTGAGTGAAATTCTTCACCTTGCTATTTCTTCTGGGTGTTTGAAATGTTTATTTTTATTTTTGACACTTTTCAGTGTAAGCTGTTCAGGCAGATATCTCAGCTTGTGAGAATCTTGAAGGTAACAGCTTGGGTCTCTCATTCTCTAAAAGAGTCAGGTCAGTAACTGCTGTGCCTCCCAATGATCAAAAAGCAAAGGATTTTTTACAAGTTGTCTCTCAGAATACTTAAAAAATAACACTGAGGTTACTCCATAACCGAGATAAATTTGAACTTGATTCGCTCTATCATCTCTTTAATCATGGCCTTGACAGAGAGGGGTTTAAACATTGAATTATACCAATGGCCTATGCAGAAAATTTTGACCTGATTCGGTTCCTAAGACATAAATGTTTTTAAGTTCCAGCAGGTGAACCATTCTCCTTAAGTCAAAGAACATAATGCTTAATTTTCAGCACGTGTTTTAAAAGCTTTGCATGGGACTGTAATCTCCAGGCATTTCTCTCACTGTCAGCTTTCCCCTCTCTGGTGTTGCATTACAAACCAACCAGAGATTAGCTTTTTGTGCTAAGGTTGGCTTCTGCTGCCCTTACAGACTCTGAGGAACTTTTCCTCTGGTGAGGAAGTCATAGAAATCTGAGGTCAGGGGGTAGTCAACCTTGAAACTCTGCAATTATCACATCCAAAGCATTCCAGGCTGGCAAACAGCAGTTGAGAAAACACTAAACCCTTGCAGACTCTCAAAGGTACAAGAACAAATTTTCTTGAGACAAGGGCTGCAAATATAAACTTAACATTTAATGTCTCTTAAAAGTAAGTATTGGATATACTTAGAAAATGAAAGAGAAATCCCTTTGCTTCCCATTTATGTCTTTGAAGCATTTAGGATAGCAAGTAGTGGGCTGTAATCAGGGACAGCTACAAGTTCTTAGCAACTAGAAGGTTTCAGGAGACAGCAGGACCTGGTTGCTGTGAGGCTGTGAACTAAAGCAGATGTTTGCAGCTGTTACTTGCTTTTTCTCTCTTCTGACTTGGTCCTTTGTCTTCTCTGAGGCTGCAGCCTGAGAGGTACCAGTGGCTCTTCCTATTTCTACTTTTAGCCACTCCTTTGCATTGTCATTTTTGGTTTTATTGCATTTCTGAAACCTTAAAGCGTCTCTGTCCTTTCCAAGGTCCATTATTAATGGAATCAGAGATTTCCATGATCTGTTTGCTTTGAGACATCTTGGATCTCCTTTAGTTGTGAATTTAATTTGCAGTGAATTTAATTTACTGAATTGGCTCCCCTGACCCTTGCTTTCTTTCACTAGTGTCTTCACAAAACAACATCTAATCTAAATGAGCAGAGATCTATGATCTGATAATCTCCTGCTCTCAAAGTGCTTTCTCTGAGCTCCTGTCACCCGACAGGAGGCTGTGGACTGTACACACAGGAAAAGAGGGCAGCATCCAGTTTCCTCACTGCAGTTTGCCTTGCAGGTGGTTCTGGGCCCAGTGTGCCCAGAAATGCACAGGAGGTGGCAGCCCTGATGCTTTCTTTCAATCACCCTCAGCCTCCTCTCACGTCCTCTCAGTTCTCAAAGCTTTGTCCTTGGTGTAATTTCTACCTTGAGAGCACAGAATCACGGAGCATGAGGCAGTTCTGGGCTGACAGACCCTCCTGTGCCCAAAGCTGGCACAGCTCAGAGATCAGCCTGGGCTGCCCAGGGCTCTTCCCAGGTGAGTCTTGAAAACCTCCAAGGATGGAGACTGCAATGCTTCTCTCTTCACACCACTTTCTGAGGCTTAATTGGCTGGATAGCATCTTTCTATATAATTTTTTTGGGCATGTTATCAAGACCTTGGTGTGCTTTGCTGCTGTTGATTCCCTTGCTTGATATTTATGCACCAACCTTAGTGTATGAACTGAGGGATATGTTCTAAGCCCTACCTGACCTCTGCTGGTATTGAAATCAGAGGCAAAATTAAGGTTTTATCCATTGTAAAGAAAGGAAATGTACCCTGCACCTGAAGCAGCTTCTGCGAGTACCCCAACAGACACCCAAGATATGTCTCATTTTGCTCTGCATAATCTGTGAGCCTGTTCTGGAATTGCTTTTGTTCTTTTTTTGTTTAGAAATGATAAACCCTGCAATTTTTAATCAGCAAAAATGAAGTTTTAAAAAGAGATATTAGTCAACATTTTTCTACATCTAGTGATGAAGAAAATGTTTCTAAGCTTGGGCATGCATTTATTTAGTGAAATACTTGTTATCTGATATTATTTCTAGTGGAATTATCAGCTATAACAGAGAGGTGGGAAAAAGAGAGCATTTTAGAGCCATGAGACACATCAACATTTCTTTAGGAACATTTTGATAAAAACAGGAGAAGAAAACATCATATTAGTAAAGACAAGGATGATCTAACCATTTTGGATGCTGGGAATTAGTCTTTACTTCTTTCTGTGGGGTAATGTTTATTTCAGCAATCACTTGAATTTGCAAAGGGGAATGAAATAGTAGGACAATGCAAGTTGGATTGAGGACAGAATGTTCTTGTAAGAGATAATGTTTTAACACTTTCAGTTGTGGTCAAGGGCTGGCTACTGAAGTTATCTTCCTGGATCTTAACTAGGAGTGGTGCCCCATGGCAGGATCAGCTGTGCCTGTGTTATTCCTGCATGGCCCTCCAGCCTTTTCCTGGAGACCTCCTGTACCAGTGACTCCAAAAATTCTCCACAGAATCTGACCCATCAGAATGTTTTTTCTGATGTCTAACATAAATCTCCCTTGCAGACCTGTAGGCATTACTACTTTGCCCATTCATTAAGGGACATGAGGTTGACTGGCAAAGTTCAGTCCAGAGAGGAAGATGAGATAGTCCAATACCATTTCCCCTAAAGACAAATCTAAATGACAGCAAATAATGTTCTTCAGCTGCCCAGAGAAAGTCTCTGCTATTTGGGCTCAGTCTCTTCCCATTTAGTGGAGGTGAATGAAGTTCATCTGCTTTTTCAGGACTTCACAACCCCTAGGCAGCAACTCTGAAACATTAAAACTGTATTTCAGTGAAATATAAGAAATCCAAAGGAGGGCAATGAAGATAGTTCAGGGCCTGGAGGGGCAGCGTGTGAGGGCACTGAGGGCACTTGGGGTGTTCAGCTGGAGAAGAGGAGACTGAGAGGAGACCTCATTGCAGGGACAACTTCCTTGGGAGGGGCAGGCACCGATCTCTGCTCTGTGGGACCATGGACAGCACCCAGGGAATGGGCTGGAGCTGTGTAAGGGCAGGGACAGCCCCCAGGGAATGGGCTGGAGCTGTGTCAGGGCAGGGACAGCACCCAGGGAATGGCTGGAGCTGTGTCAGGGCAGGGACAGCCCCCAGGGAATGGGCTGGAGCTGTGTCAGGGCAGGGACAGCCCCCAGGGAATGGGCTGGAGCTGTGTCAGGGCAGGGACAGCCCCCAGGGAATGGCTGGAGCTGTGTCAGGGCAGGGACAGCCCCCATGGAATGGGCTGGAGCTGTGTCAGAGCAGGGACAGCACCCAGAGAATGGCCTGGAGGTGTGTCAGGGCAGGGACAGCCCCCAGGGAATGGCCTGGAGGTGTGTCAGGGCAGGGACAGCCCCCAGGGAATGGGCTGGAGCTGTGTCAGGGTAGGGACAGCATCTAGGGAATGGCTGGAGCTGTGTCAGGGCAGGGACAGGTGGGACCTCAGGAAAAGGCTCTTCCCCCAGAGGGTGGTGGGCACTGACCAGGCTCCCCAGGGCAGTGGGCTCAGCCTCAAGGCTGGCAGAGCTCCAGGAGGGTTTGGATGATGCTCTGGAGCACAGGGCATGACTCTGGGGATGGGCCTGTGCAGGGACAGGAGCTGGACTCCATGATCCCACAGGCCCCTTCCAACTCAGCACATTCTGTGATTCTGTGAAATATCAGGTAGCACATGGGATGAATAGTTCCTATGTAGTTCTAAAGAATAAAAAAGGGCTGACAGTGAACTCAGCTTTTAAAAAATAGGTCCAAATAAAAAGATCTATGTATATGTAATTTTTGATCCTACAGTTTGAGCCAGTCATATTTTATGTGGCCTAGAAAGCTCCTTTTCTGCATCCTTTGGTGGGATCTATCTCATAGAGATTTCCAAACTTGGAGCTGCATTCCTGTGTGTGTAGTTAAATGCAGCTGTGTGTAAGAATGCTTGGAAAAAACACTGTCATAAGAATAAAGTTTGCATTAAAAGTGTTCAAAAAGTGAATCTGACAAATGCAGTATGTAAAGCTGAGAACCCTTTTACTTACACCCTATTTCATCCTTAAGGAATGAAGCATCACACTGAAGAAGCTTTATGGGAAGCAGTTTTAAGCTGGCATTGGTGTTTTACTCTCTGGAGATGAATTTCAGCTTTGGACAGTGAAGCTTCCAATTTTAGTGTCTGCTGCTGATAGAGATGTGAGATCCTGAGATGTGAGTGGGACTCATGCAAGGGGTTAATTTCCTGTTTTGTCATCATGTCCAATATCAATAAGATGGTACTTGGTGTGCCCAAAATTCTAGAAAGACTGGCACTATGTTGACTATCCTTTGTAAGGAGATAAACCTCTTCCAGACTGAAGTGAATGGGCAGCTGGTTCACTTGTCTCATTTATATATATATATATTTAAAGATCAAGTCTTGCAGCTTGCTGAGGATCCATGGAGCTGGGCAAGTTTATTACTGTGGATTCATAGGCACAAGCTGAGTAGCTGGATTTTCTACATTTGCTCAACATTTCTGCTAAAAAAAGTGTTCCCTAAAGCACATAACATTCATTCTGTTTTTTCAGCAAAGTACAACTATTGATAGTGAGACAATGTACAGAAAAATCCTACCACAAAACAGAAAAAACCCCAAAAACTACAATAAAACAAAAAGTCTGCCAGGGGAGCTGTCATTGGACTATCTTATCTTCCTCTCTGGACTGAACTTTGCAGGTCAACGTCAACTTTAAGTTTACTGGAGGGTCAGTAGAAAGAATTTTGGAGCCCTCATTACTTGAACTCCACACACAGAGGTTAATTCAATTTAAATCACTGACTGATGGAGTGCTAAAAGGATTTAAGATGTAGTTCCATGAGGTGCTTTCCTCTGTGGTGAATCCAGTGTATGAAGTCTCTGAGCTCTCATCTGTGTCTCCCATGGGAGTAACTTCTGCCCATTTTCAGACTGCATTTCTCTGGAGGGACCACTGGATCTCTCGGTTAGGAGCAATCATAGACTCATGGAATCATAGAATAATCTGACCTCTGACATCATCAAGTCCAACCCTTGATCGACAAAATCTCACAAATCACAGCTTTTGCTCTACTTGCAGCTTGGCACTGAAGCCTCAGTGTGAAGCCCAGGTCTCCAAGCACCACAAAAGCCCAGCTGCAGGGAAGGTGAAATGCAGCCCTTGGACTTTCAGGCCTTCTTATGGCAGTTTTGTCAGGGGAAATGTTGGAAATGTACCCCAGTGCCACCCCCTGTTGGTGCAGCTGGGCTGGACAGCTGCCCTCACCCTGCGGTTTGCTCCTTTGGAACAGCCCAGTCCTGCGCTCCCCTTCTCAGCTGTGTCCTCCATGCCCAGGGGCCAGCTGTGGATCCAGCCTTTGCCCTGGCAGTTCCCTGTGTGCACAGCACAGCCAGCCTGGCAGGCTCACCCCCTTCTCCTGCGCTGGGCTGGATCTCTGCCACGTCAGCGATCGTGCCCCGAGGTTATGCGTTCATGGACTCGTGCCAGGGAAACACTGGCTTGGGCATTCCTTGTGACGGGATCGGGTTCCCTGCTCCGTGCCTTGCCTGTGCTGCTGATCCTGCTGTTCGTGGGCATCACAAGGAACCATGACAACAAAAGAGAAACGAACTACGACAACAGAAGAGAAACAAACCTCCCCCTTGTCTTTACACTTGTTTTAGCCAGAGTACTTCACCCCCAGTGCTTCTCACACAGTCCTGCAAGCAGCTGAACCACGGGGCAGACTTACAGAAGCCACCTAACAGCTGCCAGAGAGAGATGGCACAGGAGCCTCTGCCTGAGCCTCACACTGATGCTGAACAGTAGGCAGTGCATTTTTTTTTCCTCAAGTTTTGTTTTGGACTTTGTGTTGTGTCATCTCATTTTGGAAAACATTCTTTTATTTAGAACTAGGAAGGATTGAAGGATTAGTTCTCAGTCTACTTGGGTAGAGCCAAGCAGTACTTTTGATGAGGCTGTACAATAAGGTGGCAATTTCCTCTGGAGTTTTGTAGGCCTGTTCCTGTCTATACTGTGTAGGTTAATGATCCATTTAAATCCTAATGACCCTTATTCTTGCTCAGTATATGCCTTATGGGTTTATCAACCTACCAACTTTTTTTCTCATCCCTTCATGTTCTGAGAGTTCAGTGCTCACCTTTGACTAGTTGGCTATGAATACAAATGATTGGATGTGAAAAGCCACAGAAAGGGAGAGAGAATGTGGGATTTAGGAGGGAGAACCAACGTGCTTCCCCTTCTCTCTTCAGCAAACATCCCCTAAACATAGTGCAAACCAAACTGGCAGAACAGGGAATATTATGTCCCCAACAGCATTCATCATGACATAGCACACTGTCCATCTTGAATTACCACCGAGGTGTTGCAGCCAAGTTATGTGCAATTAGTCATTAGCATTACGGAAGAGGAATATATTCAAAAAATGTTTAAAGGGAGTAAGTTGACAACAATTAAAAAATTTTAAATACATGGGCTAAACTGGGGAAGTTTTGGAATAAAATGTTACAGCACAGGCCAGAGTATTTAATCACTAAATCATTGCCCTCAATCTGCATTTTTTTGCAATGTAAGGAAGTATTTGAGATCTGATGTACCCAGCTCTGTCTCACACATGCAGAGGTTATTTTCTAGATGATTCTTACATTCTCGTTAACCTGTACTTGAGAAGATGTCAGAAGAAAAGACAAGGTGGCAGCCTGTTTTGTGAGTATGTGGTTTCTTCCTACACAGGGATTAACAGACTACACCTAAAATTGCCTATTTGGGAAAAAAAAAAAACAACACCCAAGCAAACCACAAACCTTCACCTTCATTTAAAAGTTTAGAAGAAATACTTATTCCTCTCTAGAATCAAAGAAAGAAATAGCCTCAGCGTTGCACTTCGGGTAGACAGAGGCTCCACTTGCCTTGCCTTTTATTTTGTGTATAGCAGGAAGGCCTGATTTCTTACTAAACCCAGCTGAAGGTTTATGCTTTTCTTCACACAATCCTTCACTGTCTTGCCTCTGTTCCAATAATTGTCAGATAGGTTCTAAGATATCAGCCAAAAGCAGTGTTTTCTTAAGAAAAGTGCTGAGAAACGCCTAATCTCTCTGAAAATCCTTCTGAGAACTCATTTATTTCGCTCAGGAATCTTTTGTCAGATGCCAATAATAGGCACAAAGACTTGAGTCAGATTACATGAATGGACTTTCTCTCAATAAAATTAAGTTTTGAACCCCTCTTTCGTTCTTGTCCCTGCCTGCAGGTCCTTGAATCTCAAATCCACTTGGTCCTTTTCAGAGATGTCATTCCCCTGGTACAGCTCAAGAAGAAGTCCTTGGGATTATGGGCTCACTGCTATTTTTTCATTTAGAAAAACAAGGAAAGCACATGAAATAAAACTCATGATAATCAGACATATCTAGTTATGCAGGAGAATCTTAACAACCCAGGATGGGCCCCTGGAGTTTCGCCATTGCACAGCCATGGCTGAGCACCATTCCCTTCACAGAGGAGCAGCTTTTTAGGACACTGGCACAGTGCTGAGCTGCTAATGGTGCCTGGGATGTGACAGCAACATGCAGAGAAAATTCTTTGGCCTTTAGCACCTCTCCAAACTGCTTGATTACTCTGTAGCAGCTTAGGAGCAGCTGTTCCTGCTGCTGTTTCTGCAGGTGATACACACTTTGGTAGCTGAGTTTCTCTGCGCTGAAGGAGATAGACCTTGCCTGAAGTCCCTCTGTGAAAGCTGGCCCTCCTTCCTCGTCTGATTAGCTCATTTGTGAAGGAGTGTTTTGTCAGGTCCTGTATTGGTGTTGAGCCAGTTGACTTTGTGCTGGGACATCAGCTCTGCTCCTGCTGTCTTGCAGGAACCAGAGCCACCATCTGTCACGTCTCTGTGGGTTGAGCTGTGTGCTGCTCACAGGCTGGTTAGCACTGACTGCAGAGTTCCCAGCACTGCTGTTTCAGTGCAGAATCACCTCCTGGGCCCCCTGTGTACACAGATGGGATTTGGTGCTTCTTAGGACAGTGTTTGTGCTCCAAAGAGTCAACCCACAGTGTTCTACTAATTCTGGAGATTGATACCAATTCTTATCTATTCCTCATAACCTTTAAGTCACTTGGCTTATCCTACACAGGTCCTCAGTCCTCCTTTCCAATTTTTTACCAATGGTTCCCTCTCATCTTCGGTCCTCCAAACCAAGTCTTACTCCCAGTGATGAAACCTAGCTGGTAGAATTCATGATAGAAACAATATTACCTGGGTAAACAAAGCTGACCAGAGACATTCACTGTCCATCTTCAGATGGGAGTGGAGGCAGAAAATTCTCTCTCTTGAACTCCTCTGAGCTGGGGTTTATATCATGAACTTTAAGCCAATCTCATGATTTTTCATGCCTCTACTTGCCAGTCACACAGAGGAAATTTATCCTGTTCAGAAAGGAAGACTTTATTAGGCTGCATGATCAAGAACAGGAAAGATTGGATAGACTTGCATTATACCCATTTTCTAAAGAAAACATTTGTGTTGGCGACTGTCCTAAGAACTGTCAAAGTGATTGCTGTTGGACTGCACCATATGGGTTTATGAGCTACTTCTCTTCAAGTGGAAATACTTTATGCACTCCTTTGAGAAGGTTTGGGAATTGGTATTTTGACAGAGCACCTCAGAAAAGCACTATGTCATGAAACACAGTGCAAAATAAAAACAATATGCTAGTTAATGGTTCTTTTATTTTACATTTTCTTTCTTTCTGGAGCAGCAATGTAGTCTCAAAGTAGCTTATGTATAAATCTCCTTAAAAAATCCCTGTTTGATATCACTCCATTTCCCCTCCTCTGCCTTTCTCTCCTTGCTTGCTGCACTCCTTTATGGAGTTTAGCGAGTGAGATGTGAGTTGCACTGACAGAACAAACATGATAAATTCCTGCTGCCCTATGAAATTTGTTCACTCGACTGCTCTGCTGCTGCGAATCTTAATGCTGTTTGCAGGCAGCTCTTTCCATCCATCAGACCCAGTACAGCTGCATATGTGCACCACAGCAGGAAGATTTATGGGCCCCTATTTTTAGGATCTCATGTTCTGGCACCTCCATGCTGTTCATTTGCCCAAACTGTATTCTGCTAATTAAACCTTAAGACCTAAATTATAATGTACTTAGGGATGTTCAGCCAATGGAGCAATGTGGTTGCCTGAACATTTCTTGATTGCATGAATTGATATATGAAATAGGTTTCTTGTAAAGATACTATAATGCTACATTTTTATTTTTAAATGAAAATATCTATTACTTTTTATTACTCTCTCAATAGACTGTAATTGTTTGTTATTTTTGTACATTTAATATATGTATACCCTTAATCCAATGATGGAAAATTTTTTAACCTGAAAAACTCCGGATGAGAACTTTTTAAACACACACAGCATCTTGGGGATCTTCCTCTCCAACAGCTGAAATTGAAAGGGAGAGTTAAAAAGCAGCATCAGTTTTATACCAAAATGGCATTGGAAGCCACTGGAAACTGTTGTGCCTGTGAGCTGAACCCCAGTTGGCTTGTGTTAATATTCCTCTCACATTCTGACACATCCTCTCTTTCATAATTAGCCTGCTTAGCAGTCTGTCATAAACCAACATACTCAACTTCTAACCCTTTGGCCATGCCTAGGAAAGAGGGTTATTCACCTTAGCACAGTACAAGAAAATCACTTAACAACCAGCTCCTGCAGTCTCATTTTACCTACAAGTTGAGATCTCAGTTATTTAGTACACATTGATTAATGATATAACATCACATTGATCCTCTTACATAGATGACCACCAATTTTCTTGACTTAGAGTGTTAAAAATAAAAATGAAAATGTCTGTTAAATTTAAAACCATATACATTAAGATGGGGCTATATAAAATTTAGGATTTTTTCTTAAAGGTGCAGGAGCAGACTGTGCCTGTGTGCCAAAAGATCAGCTAGTGGGGAAGACCATCCTGGCTGCACAGGGAGCTTTCACAACAACTCAGGGGAGAAAAGAAGGTTTGAGATCTTTGGAAGGAGGGACAGGAAACTCAGGAAGAGTACAAGGATGTCATTAGGTCACATAGAAATAAAGACATTGAGGTGCTGGAGCAAGACCAGAGAAGGGCACTGAAGCTGTTGAAGGGTGTGGAGGGTAAGTCCTGTGAGGACCAGCTGAGGGACCTGGGGGTGTTTATCCTGGAGAAAAAGAGGATTCAGGGGTGACCTCATCACTTTCTGCAGACACTTGAAAGGAGGTTGTATCCAGGAGGAGCTTGGCCTTTTCTCCAATGCAACTACTGGAAGGATAAGAAGACACAGCCTCAAGCTGTCCTAGGGGAGGTTCAGGCTGGACATCAGGAGGAGTTTCTTCATGGAAAGGGTTGTTCAACATTGGAATCAGCTGCCCAGGAAGGTGGTGGGGTTACTGCCCCTGGAGGTGTCCCAGTAACTATTGGACATGGCATTTAGTGCCATGCTTTAATGGACAGCGTGGTGAGCAGGCAAAGGTTGGACTTGATATCAAAGGTCTTTTCCAACCTGAATAATTCTGTGCCTTTTTTTTATTTAGTTTTTAATGGAGGATAACTTCAGGGCTCACGAAAAATGAAAATGAGAAACATCAAGGAGAAATTCTTGATGCTGAAGATGAAAAAATGCAGTTATAGCGACACCAAAAAAGTGACAAGAAATTCATCCATCCCAACTCAAGAAACTTGTGATTAGTTTAGGACTAATGTAGGACTAACTTAAATTTCTAATCTAATTAAGATTATGCACTTTAAGGAAGAAATAGAATAAAACACAAAATACTTTTCAAAAAGGATTCTTACTGCCAAGCACTGAGATGAGAGGGGACATGAGAAAGGCTTAACTGGAGAAGTCTAAAAAGGCAACTTTGGGGCATGTTAATACAGCAAAAACTGCAGCCTGAATCTGCCCTGTCCAGTTAACACAGAGGCAAACCTGGACATGAGGCTCTGTCCTCTATTTGATGGGGAAACAGCTAGTTCTGTAGCCCTGTCTCCTTTGCTCATGGGGCAATGTAGAAGGTACTTGTTACATCTTTACTTTGAAGGAAAAGTGGACATCAGAGACTAGAAAAACTCAACGGTGTGAAAAGGGAAGTCGTTGTAAGGAATCATGGAGCATTATCTGGCTAAGTGAACCAGAATTGCCACCAAAACTGCTGTCTTTATTTCTGCTTCACTGCCAAGCCCTGCAACTGGATCCCTTATCACTTTCCCTTCAGGCCTTCTGCATAAAAAACAAAAAAAGAGAGTAAAGAAAATTCATTGCAGAAGATGTGCTCTTCCCTCCAGTCTGAGAAGTTTAGGTGACAATTATATGCTGCATCTTTGGGCTTTACTACCTTTCCTGGAAATCCCAGTGCTGTTACAGCCCAAGGGGGGTGATACCAATGTGAATTCATAGAGCTATTGAACTGACAAGGTAAAAGTGCCATGAAAGACTTTCCCGAATCCCAGTTATTCTGCCTGGTTTTGGAACAGCTCTTTCTGAACAGAAAGGAGGAGATGTAGCCCTCAGCAAGGGCACCCTTTTCCTCCCTCTGCCTTCCCACTGTGGTTTCCAAGGTTCTGCATTTGGGACATTGCATTGTGCATCTCTCACTGTAAGGTACTGCTGCATTGTTTTCTACTTTCGGAGTCAGGGATAACACCACCATTTTAAAGTAGACTGTTTTTCTGTCTGCTTGGTAGGAAGTGCTGGCTTTTCCTTTCTGGAGGGAAATTTCTAGGCACTGGGAACTGGGGAGTTGGAGGAACCCTAAGACCAGGGTTCTGGATAAAGATGACCCACTTGCTTCAGCCTGGAAACAGCAGTGGGAAAATGGGTGCAAAAGTCCATGTTCTTCCTCAGCACTGGAATTTAAAGAAATATATGACACAACAGTTGGGTCAGATGCTTAGATACTTACACCATCATCTTCAAAAGAGAGGGCTGGTGCACATCCATGTCCATCGATTGGACTGGTGATGAGATTCTGTAGGCTGGCATTGAAATGGCTGTGGCAAGTGGGTATTGCTCAGAGCATAAATCTGCCTGCTATGTTATATCTTATCTACATGTGTATCTCTGTATCCATGTCTCTGTTTCCCTTCAGCAAACACCAGTGTTTCCCTGTCTCAGACTGCTGCTCTGCTACTTGGTATCAGACACAGAAATGCTACATGAGAGGTGAACTCTTCCAGCATTATCAGCCCATTTTTATGTGTGCTACAGAGGGAAGGGGGTTTTTAGCACAGAATTTCAGATTAGATCACCCTAATGTTCCCTTCTGCCCTTAAAATCCTGTAAATCCATTTGACTGAAGTTAGGCTCTTCAGGAAAGAGGCCATCTAAGAAGAGTGTTCCACAGCCCTGCCTAGCAATAGATCCTTCCTTCCTAAATACAAAAGCTCAGGGTATCACTGCAATAGGTGATGTCCACATATGAGCTCTATTATAAAAACTAGAAAACTGTTATTGCAAAATAACATGGATATTTTATCAAAAACCTCCATATTTATGGGTGAGAATATTCCAGGCATCATGACCTGTGGACAGCAAATCTGCAGAGCTGTCATTGTCTCCTTGGAGATCACTAATCAAGGCTGGCAGAAGAGATAAGAGTGTAAAGAATACACTTCCTGAGAGTCCCTCAGCTGGAGTGCAGGGAGGACTTTTTTGTGCTCTAACCTTCCTCTCATCTCGAGGTGACAGGGGGACGGTTGTGATTGGCCACAGGCACTTTCTGGGAGTTTGGGTTGTTGGTGCTTTCTCTTTTCTGCCCTTCTGTCAGTGACACAAAATACCTCCAGTGGCCCAGGCAACTCCTTTGATCATCATTGCATTCCAGAATAGATGCACCATGTGCATGAAATGTCAACAATTATTTAAGCACAATACCCTGCACTGTAGGATGGGAGCACTGACTACATGCACAAGGTGAGGAAATCGTCACACTCCCTTTGAAATACTGTATTAAATAACCCTACAATGCCTTATTTCTATTCCAAGTCACACTGGTTGCTTCAGGGCATAATTGGTTGGTTCATTCTTCAGTGCTGCCAGTTATTTTTCAGAATCATAAAGCTGACTTTATCTCTGTAGCCTCTGTCATGCACAGGTGCTGAGGGGATTATGGTTTGTAAATGCTCTCACATGAATGCCACAGACATTGAAATTTTTACTAAATGAGGGAATGTCTTGTTTGTTCTGTGGAGATCATAGTTTGGAGTAAGTTTGTACTGTGACAGTTTTCACATCTCTTAGAAAACCAAGGGGTTCTTCTTCAACTCCTGAAATACATATTAATGCCTTTGATAACTGTATCTGACTATTTTCATTTGAAGTGGAACAATTATTTGCATCATTGCCATTAACTACCTGTGGCTGGTTGACACCATTAACTGAACAGAGAAAGGAAATACAACCATGAAGTCCAAACTTATGTAATTTTTTTTCCACAAAGAGAAATGATAAATATTTGGATTATTTGCACACATCCATATATAGAATTTAATGCTATTACCATGGGCAACATCTTATAAGCACCTGCTATTAAAAGGCACATTTTTTGACTGCTCCGTGATACACATACACCTTCTTTAATTATTTCATAATTATTATATAACTTTCAAGTTATCAATGCTAAAATAAATATCAATATAAGTTAAAAAATTATTATTTTGAAGATATTAAATAAATCTGAAATTCTCAATCCATTTTAAACCTAACCAAAAAAAGGTCAGCTATATTATCTTTAAAGTTGCTCACTGCTTTGACTGAACAAAGGCTTTTGACTCTGTTCTTTCTAAAATATTTCTTCAACAGCCTTCAAAGAATGGCAAGAATTTCTTTTAAACAAAGGATCCCTGTAGTGTGAACAGCAGTTATCTTCATGTAATTAGAAAGATATGTCTTTTTATTTCATTAAAACAATTAATACAGGGTAAATTTTGGGGACAAATGCACATTAATATATTCCTATTAAAAAGAAAAAAAGTATTTTTTCTACACTGCTGCTTTTCATGCTTCTTACATAACAAGAATCTCAGGATTTTAAGTACTCTGTGCCACAGGTAGTTGCAGTAACTGATATTTCATTTCCCAAGAACCCCTTGACTTCTCATTTCAGGCATCTCAGAACACTGAGATGAAGCTTGTGAAGACAAATTCATGAATGAGCCTTGTTTGTTAAAATGCTTCAGTCAATATGTCTATATAATGGCTGAACAGAGGCTGGATGGAAAAGCTCTAAAATGAAGTTTAAGAACCTTGCAAGAAATGCAAACATGAGCAGAGCCCTCATGAACTTTGAGAGAAGGGGAAGAGAAACTTTGGGAATAAGGAGTCTTTTCGCCATTGTAATGCAACACAGTCCCACATACCTTGATGGCAGTGACAGGTTTCTCAGCCTTTCTTGGTTCCTCAGTGCTGAGAACGGACAGTAGAAAACACCACAAACTGCTCCTGAGACTCCTAGTGGTTCCTCTTCCTTTATTTGCTATTTAAACAAGAATGAAAAAAAAAATCTTCATTTTACAAAAATAAATGATTTTCTGAAGAAAATTTTCTCAGCTTGACTGTGACCATAAAAGTAAATCTGGAAGTGATCACAAAGAGGTGATCAGAAAATGTGTGTGAATTTAATGAACACACACACTAATTTGCACAACTGAATGCTCAGAAGTCAAAATGGGATTCCTTTTATAATAATTTTGAATCACATTCCAGAATAGGATTTTTTTCTTACTATCTTCTTTACTTTATGAAGACTTGCAGGATTGTCCAAAAACTCTAAATGCTTTTTGTTATGGGCGGAGAACCTCCAAAACAGAGGGGCTTCAACATGAAAGACTATGGACCAGTGGGAGCCATAACAAGAATTAGGGTCACTGTCATGGTTTTGCTAATTCCCCATCTTCATTTCTTTGGCCTATCCCTTCCTTCTACTGATTGACAGGAAGCTCAACAGGAGCCACCAGTGTGCCCAGGTGGCCAAGAAGGCCAATGGGATCCTGGCCTGGATCCAAACTAGCGTGGCCAGCAGGCCCAGGGCAGTGACCCTTCCCCTGGACTCTGCCTTGGGGAGGCCACACCTTGAGTGTTGTGTTCAGTTCTGGGCCCCTCAGTTCAGGAAAGAGATTGAGGGGCTGGAGCGGGGCCAGAGAAGAGCAACGAGGCTGGAGAAGGGACTGGAGCACAAGTGCTGTGGGGAGAGGCTGAGGGAGCTGGGGGTGTTCAGCCTGGAGAAGAGGAGGCTCAGAGGTG
>JAJPCS010000340.1:460400-474803 GCA_021164005.1 Willisornis vidua nigrigula
CAGTGTCTGTCTGTCCAGCCAAGGTGGAAGAATGTCCCAGCAGGAAATCTGTCTGTCTGTCCAGCCAAGGTGGAAGGGAAGCTGTTGCTGGTGCACAAGTTTAATCCCACTGAGGACACAAAATACTGGGATTTCAAAGATTTACAGCGTGAAAGTTGCTCTGAGGACTTCACTTGGAAAGGGATGTTTGGATGTTTTTGAGTTGTCTTGCAGTATTTCAGATTGGTTGTCAAATATTCCCACTAGATCTCTGCGAATTTTCTCAGAAAACCTTAAATCCACCTGCAGCTTTGTCTGTATCAAAATATCTACAGGACAAAGGGTTCTCCCAGTGAAGGAGCACAGTCCTTAATGAACTTCCACCACTGTAAAGCAGGTTTGGCTTCCAAAGCAGTGAGTGCAGTTTCTTTGGGCACGACAATAATGCAAAGTTTGTGCTAAATTTGACCTGCAGAGAAGGTTTTTGTTAGTGGAAAATCATCACTCCTGTATTTTAAGCAGAAAAGATAAGGTTTGAGCAGAGAAACTGTAACTGGCAGAATCTGGAAGTGGAGTAGACAGGAGATTGCACATGACGTAGTGCAGTCAGGAGTAGATAAAGATGGATGATATATTTTAGCCAAACTTTTTTTTTTTCTTCCACAGGAAGTAGATGTAGCTTTAATGAGCCATTTGGCAAATCTGAGTTTTGTGGTTTTTGTTTTTTTTTTAAATTCTTCTGAAATGCCTTTAAAAATTCCCACCTACATGCCAGAAGTTGATCAATATTTATTGGATTATTTATGATGTTTGGATTGATTTTTATTTTCAGCAAAATTCAAAAGAATTTCAAAAACAAACATGCTAGTTAATTAAAAAAAAAAAACAACAAACAAAACAAAACACTCCATGGACAGTTTGGTTACTCACCCATCAGCATGAGAGATGTTACTACTGTTATGGTGACAAGGTTGGGAAAACATCTACAAGAGAAAACAAGAAAATAGGAGCTCAAATAAGTAGGATACTGAAAGAATCACAGAATGGGAAAGAAAGAAAATCAGGAGAATATTCAGCTTCTAATGAAAGGCTGTGGGAACTGGCTGGCTGTGGAAAGGTTCAGATACTGATAAAACTGAATGGACTACAAGGTTTTAAATTGCCAAGGACTGTTATATTGTTAATCTCAAAATGCATCTGGATGGAGTCCTTCTCATTCTCTCTTCCAGCTGCAAACAAAAAAATAAGCCAGACTTCAAAAAAGGTACAGATCCCACTTAGATGTGTATGTTCATCTTACTGTTCATCTTTGTTAATCAGTTATTCTTGGAATCTGAATTCTGAAAAACCAATATATTTTAAGGAGGTCACAGGATTCTTAAAACCTGACCTATAATCTCTCCCCTACTGGTCAAACTGGTGACAGGAATACCTGCAACATTATATGTGTCCCTGTTTTCTGCTAACAGACAGGTCCTAGACTACTAAAAATAGGAGTAGTTTAAAGTTTTGAGTTAAAAGAAATAACTTCATATTCCTTATGGGTCATTCATGAGAGTTCAGCACTGTGGTTAATCAAAATCCATGGAAGGGCATAATTCACACAATGTAGGCAGGAAGGGCTTTGTTTTTGTCTTTAAACTGAATAAAAAAGTTCAGAAAAAAACCTCTTGGGTAAAGTTTAATTAAGGTGATGTGTAGCCAAGTGCAAATATATCTTCTGAGATTAAAATTTCTGCATCTCTGCACAGGACAGGTACCCAGTGCCATGTTTAAAATGCAGATTAATAAGTCTTTCATTAGGCATCCAATTTGGCATCCAATTTGAAGTCAGTGCAACTTCTGCAATTAACTGTGATGAACCAGGTTTGGACCTTGGTTTTGTTGGTGCAAGCAAAAGCAAATCCGAATCCTACTCTTGGTGTTAAATATTTCCTTGGCTGGAGTTGAAGCTGGAAGTGCAATTGTCTGGACCCCCCCAACATTCAGCTCAGTGCAGGTAGGGGGCTGAGTTCCCTGTTATTGTGGATGGCTTTTGGAGAGGGCTACTGTCTGCTCCATTCTACCTTTGGAGTTCTGTCCGAGGAGAAGATTATCATTTCTGGTGGGGAAAGCATGAGAAAAGAATCACAGATCCCAGAATCCCAGACTATTCTGAGTTGGAAGGGACCCACAAGGATCATCGAGTCCAAATCTTCAGTCAATGGCCCACACAGGGGATTGAACCCATGACCTTGGCATTGTTACAACCAAGTTTGAACCAACTGAGCTGATCTCAGGAAGAGACTCACCCAGCATGTGACTGCAATCTCTGCAAGGGGCCATCAGAATGTGCTGAGTTGGAAGGGACCCATAAGGGGCCATCAGTGCCCCCTCCAGGACGCAGAGGGCAGGGGGTGAGTAGTTTCTGTCTGATTCTTCTGCAAAGGGAGCACTTTCCCCTGGGGCCAGGCTTATCTTAACACCAAAGCCTTGAGGATAAAGAGCTATATGGTTCAGTCCATCCACTGCTATATTGCAGTCTGGGCTGGGAATGGACTGGGGGCAAGGCCAGTGTGACCAGTTGAAAAGGTCAAAAGGACCCCTCTGCAGTGTGGACTCATTTTCAAGGAATTAATTCCATTTTCAAGGAATTAAGTACACACCGAGGGACAACAATGCACAAAGAAGACCTTCAGCAAATTATTCCCAAAGTAATACTGTAATTAACAAAATTAGCAATACGAATAAAAAAGATGTTATTCTCCCCAAACTCTCATACTAATTGTTCTTTTACAGTGCTCTAATGCTTAGGAATGAAATAAAAAGAAAGACGATTAGTTTACAGAAGCGTTGGGATCAGCAGTGGCATTAGGACTAGTCATTACAAACTGCCTGTGCTTGTTGACTGTCCTGACATCATCAGTTGTGCTTAAATAGATAAGAATTAGCAATCCCCCACTAAACAGAACAGTAAATAGCAGGACTGTCTTCTGAGCTTTAGCACCGAGCCACAGACTCTTAATGGGAGAAGGGAAGCTGGGAGAGGGAGTGAGGCCTGTTCCAACTGCTAATTAATCTGACATATAAATTCTCTTTATATAAATCCTCAAAGAGAGATCAACAACACCAGGCTCTTGTTTTCATGGAAGGTACTTTTCTTTTAGCAGAAGAGAAAATAATAGTAATAATTAGGCAGTTACCTTGGAAGGCTTTATGTGGAAAGCACACAGTGTTATGTGCGAATATGTTGCCAAATGGAGAGTTTTCTTTATTTATTGGAGTGTTTGGAGCAACAAACTAGAGACTTTGCATATTAGATTGCAATTTGCATATTTACTAAATGTTTTGCCTTTTTTCTACTTCTTGCCCTCCCTTCCCTCAGAAATGAACCTGCAGCAGAGCAGCCACATTTCTCAGAGCTGGTTTCATCTGCTGACATCGCTGGCTTTGCAGCCCAGATGGATTGGCTGTTTGTGCCTCATGCTGGCAATGGTGGCAGCTGTTGGGCTTGACCATGAACTCAAGAATCTCCTCATCTGTCACAGTGTCTGTCTTCCCAACAGTGTTTTTGTCATTTCGTCCTGCTGGGAGGAGGGTGGTGTGCCATGCACAGCAGGTCTCAGCCTTCTGCCCAAACCCAGCACCAAGGTGCAAAACTTTCCCTTGCATTTTCTTCATAGTGGGTCCTGCTGCCCCAGACAGAAAGGAGGGAAAGCTGGGCAGAGAAACACCCTCACCAGAAAACAGGCAGCTTCAAAATACAGCTTTGGATTTTTCTGAGGGGGGAAACTTGGTGACTTCATTATAACAATGACTGGAGTTCCCATGCAGACCCCAGGGTGAATTTAATCAGTGCGTGTGTCTATCTCTCTGTGTCTATGTCTATGCACATTATTGCTCCTGAGTGTTTAGTTTCCTTTTCTTTGTGATGCCCATTTCAGTTTGCCCCCATTCCCTTCCCAGGAATTCATTCTGCCCTGCCTCACTGGGACTATCAGCTAAGAGGAAATGCCAAGGGACAGCCTGTTGAAGATGCTGTGTTTGTGTGGTCAGTGCACTGCAAACACACAGAACTGAACACAACAAGGAGAAAAGCACCAAAGCACTGTCTCTTCTCTAGATTCACAGAGAGATCTTGTAGCCCACCCTGTGTTCTGTGCAGGGCCTTAAAGACATGTATCATGTTGCTAGGGATGTCACACAAAAATTTTTTTTGAGTAGAACCAACACCTTTCTTCTACCTGATCATAATTTTATTTTTCCTGGCTGCTCTGGTGAAATTCAACTGGAAATGTAATCCAAAGGAAGATATTTTAACCTCATTACTAGGAAAACATGGCAGTGTAGTTCAAAGAAGAATTTTCTTGGTCATCAGATGCCTTAAATGCATCTACTCAGTTGAAACAGTGAATGATGTGCAAGTCAAATGTTTCAAATGCCATTGTTTTCTAACCCTGCTGACAGTCCCTATCTCCTCCTCGAGTGTCCACATGGCACTGATGAAACAGTTTTGTTTCTGAATGCAACTTTTCCAGCATCATCTTTTACCTTAGCTTTTGAGAGCTGCTACTAAGTATACAAATACAGATTTTTGCCAAAATGTACCTATACTAGCTCAAGTTCCTGAGGAAGTAACTGCTTAAATCTTATATCTTCTTTAGTCTTATGAGAAGCTTTGTCTAGGTATAATTTCCAACTTCCTCATTTCTATCAGAAAGGATTAAATTCTTGCCTTTTTGACAATGGGACAACATTAACCTCCCAGGGCAATATGCCAACATGAGTAGGTGCAGAAAAACACCACAGACCGACTGAGAGTAGAGAATATTTGGAGCTGTGCTGCCATTCAGTTTGACCACACAAACTCTTGCCTCAAAGAACTGGCAACCAAAATGAGAGAAAAATTTATAAAGAAACAGGCTATGGACTTTACACTCAGCTTTAGGCATGAAGAATGTTATTTTTCTTCCATTTTGCCTTCTTTGTAGGCTGTTTAGTGCTGGTGGTGCCTCACAGGCAAGAAAGCAGGACAGCACAGCTTCTTCTGCATATCAAATTTATACCAGCACGCTGCAGCCAAGATAATCTGCTGTCGTGGAGCAGTTTTTATGCTGTGCTGATTCATGAACAGAGTTAAGGAAGGGGCTGCATCAGTGCACATGCCTGGATTTGCAACCCACATTCTCCCTCCCTGTGGTTTATAACAGCGTCACACACAACTGAGACCTTCATAAATTCTTCTACAAACAGGCTTCTTGCACTGCTGCAAAAGGAGATGCTGCAAGATACCCAGAAAAGGGCCTGAGAAAAGCCCTCTCTCCCAGCACAGAACAGGCCATCCCACTACATGAATGCATTTTAAATGGGCTTGGACCCAGCACTAAATCTCAATCTGTCTGAAGACCTTCAGCAGCTGTCACTGCCTTTCACTTCACAGAGAGCCACATCCACCCACAGAAAGGAGATGTCAAGCATAATACAAACTGGCAAAGACCAATAAAGCTCTGAAAAATAAAAATAAAAAGGAAGGGAAAGCATAATTATGATTTTTTTGTTCAAAGAATATATTATAATTAATTTCATTTTGTTCAAGGACTGTTCAGATCAGTGAATGCACACTCTGCACATCTGATCAAGTGTTAGTCTCTTTGCTTAGTTCAGCTCTCAAAATTTCAGGGTTGGAGGGTGAGCAGGTGGGATCAGACCATTCCTAGAATGTCTCCTGGAGTTTCTCACATGAATTTTATGAATTGTGTCATTTAAAAATGTGAATTAAAATGAAAAAATTGTAAATGACAGACTTTAGCAGTAGCTCATGAGATGATTATCTGTTTTGTAACTTGTTGTAGTGATGTTTCTGGTTAAGACTGAGGAATGCCTCCATCTCTCCAGTCCTCCAGGTCCTGGCCCAGAAACTCAAATAACGTGTTTAGAGTGAACCCTTCCCAATCCTTTGCTGTTTCCGCCTCACTTTTCTTACAAACACCTGCTGTCAGACACATAAATCTTCTGGCAGCTTATTTGGGCACCTCCTTGGAGGCTTCACTGTAGAAAGAAACAGCTCAGTCATCCTTTCAGCTCTCTGAGCTTCCTTCTCCTGTGACTTGTGCTCCTCCAGTTTGTGCAGAGGCTGCAAGGCAAGCACTGAGTTGCAACTGAGAAAGGATGGTGTTTTCTGTTAAACTTTTAGAAGCTGGACAGCACTGGGTATGTGTCCTAATCATTTATCTGGAGTATGAACTGAGATGCCCTTTAAAGCAGCACTCTGCACTTGCCTCCTAATTCCTTTTTCTGAGATTTTTAGGAATTTCATTTTCTTTTCATGATTGGAGATTTAAACAGAACAGGGAAACTCAAGTTAACTTGAGTTCAGAAAGAACTTTCTTTGTTTTTTAGGTAAATATGGCCAAAAACTGGGAGGGGAAAAAAAATCACTCATTTAACTTATAAATTAATTTCACTTTTGTCTACTGGCCCTTCTGTTGCTTTCTGTCTCTTCTAGAAGCTTCTTACAGAACTTTCCTGCAGCAGTGAAAACAATTCTTTCTTCAATGAACATCCTAATTCTTAGATACAGCTTAGTGCTCATGGCATGGTTTGGTGAGCTCTTTTACAGACAGACCAAGCAAATATGGATTTTGCAAACATTTCTGTGGGTGGTGCTCAAAGAGTACCCACACATGAAGGAGGCTCTGACACTTGCTTGTGGTTTTGTCTTATATGAGGAGAAATCATAACATGTCATGACCAATGACAGTGAAATGCTCTGGGCAGCAGGTTGCAAAAGAGTTAAAAAAGGATGAAATCTGGGTTTGCTCTCTATGTCTAGGTGGGCTAAAGGAAAGTATTCCCCAGAGAGGCACATCTGAGATGTTGTTTCACGCTGCAATAACCTACTTTCCTGCAAGTTGATGCCAAAAGCAGAGTTCTGGTCTCTCCCTTGTTTTTCCCTGGGCACAGACTGCTGCCTTCCTCCCTCGAGACAGATCTGGAGGTTGTGTGGTTGGAGGGTGAACTCAAAACCTCGTTGATCTCATGAGGAAATGAGTAATTTCTTCTGGCAGGCTCATCCCCTGTTGGATTAATTATCTGCCCCCATTTATCCAATGGTGATTGCTGGAGCCACAGGAAAAGGAGCAGTAAGGAGCTTGAGTGGGACCATATCTTTTGGGATCTGTAATTAGACAAGACTAAGTTTGTGCTTATAATATGATAGAGATGTCTGAATAGAATAATTATGCTCTAAAGGGTTTGTGAAATAGTGTCAGTCAAAAATTTAAGATGGTATAAATTACTCCATTTATCTGCCTTTTGTCTGCTTTCCTTCTTTTAAGAAAATACTGCTTGAGTCAAGTCATTCCTGTTTATAAGTGGGAAAAATTATCCCAGAGACCGTTGCAAAGTTTGGCTTAATTTCCCAACTTCTGGGCCACACAAGGGACAGCATTTTAGAAGCATCCCCTTGCCTGGTCGTGTTGCTACCAACTAAAACCTGACAAAAACAGGTTCCAGAAGTAAACCTGAATTCAGATACTTTGTCTGGTTCTGTGTTTCAAATAAATTCTGCTGCTGGTCCATGGAGGTTAATGCAACAATGACATACTTTGGCTCCATGCAGCCTGTTGAGCTTTCAAGAAACTTTAATATTTTAGTAGAAATATGAGTTTAATAGAAATGTTTCTATTAAAAGAAAGGAGGGCAAGAAAAAGCAGAGACTTCATTCCACTGGTATATGTGCCTGCCAGCTTCCTCTATTGAATTTTATGTGCTTTATAATCATATTTTATACAGTAGTAATTGAGAAGAAAAGAAGTGTAATATTTTTCTGTGACATCTTCTTGTAGACATTTTATTTTACTAAATTAACTCCTTGCAACAATGTGGAAAGACTAACCAGACAGTAGCTCGAATTTTGTTCTCTTTCTAAAAATAATAGACTAAATTTAACTTCTGATTTGGATTATAAAGGAAGATATCAGGAGGAAAAAAAAACCAAACAACAAGAGACCAAACAGCAGAAACCCAAACCAAACCAAATATTCCTAAAGGTTTCATCTACATCTATTTGTTCTTCCCTTCACTGACATTTGTTACCTGGTTACCTCTTACCTTTTCTCCTTCCTCCCTGGCCCAAAACTTGCAACCACACCAACACTTCTCATCAAAGATTAAATTTCAGGCACTGTCTGCCATTGGCCCGCTGATCATTAAGTTTTCATTACCCTCAGAATATACAGTATGATACATTTCCTGGTAGACTGCTAAGTAATGCCTTCAAT
This sequence comes from Willisornis vidua nigrigula, assembly GCA_021164005.1. Classification (NCBI taxonomy): domain Eukaryota; kingdom Metazoa; phylum Chordata; class Aves; order Passeriformes; family Thamnophilidae; genus Willisornis; species Willisornis vidua. The sequence continues at coordinate 468,641 of JAJPCS010000340.1, forward strand.
AATTAAAAATCCATAAATAATTAAAACACAACATTATATTTGTCAACATAAATGAACAAACTATGTCCTGCAAACAGCATTCTGAAGAGATAGGGGCTTAAAACATGCAGTGATGTGTTCAATAGCTGTACTTAGGAATAAATCTTCCTCTCTTAAAACAGATTTATATTCATTTATCCAAATAATGAGGAATGCAGTGGTTCTCAGTAGATATCATTGTCATCAATAAAAATTAATTTGTATTTGTATTGCCGTTGAAAGCAAAGAAACCCATATGAGACTTGGGACCCACAGGGACTGGCACCTTGTGAATAAAACATCAGAGCACGGACAGCTTGTCCTGAAGAGTTTGAATATGAGAGAAATAATATCCATGAAATTTCGGAGAAGATGCAGAGTTGAAGGGCAATGAGGAACTTACGACCTTTCAAAAGAAAGTCACATTTTCGGAATATATGCAATAAATTTTTGACATGTTTTTCTGTGCAGATCAGCCCACTGAGACAGATTAAACAAGATCTAACAAAAATAAAATTAAATCATAACAGTAAGATCTGGCTATAATTAAGACATTTCTCTTTTTGAAGAGACCTTTTTTCTTCTTAGTCTTCATTTTATGTGCATTCTGACTTTAAGCATTTATTTCCCACGAGAGCCAAAGTGATTTTTGGATTGGTCAGTAAAAGGCAGTAATGTGCCACTGCTCTGAAATTCTGCATTCTCTTGCACATCTCTAATGCCTTTCACTTACTCTGTAGTAGAAATGTAACCTTTCAGGGTTTTTTTTGCATTGGCTTTATGAAAGGTGTAACCAAAGACTAAAATCTTGCTGCTATAAAGATTTGGTTTACTGGTTGCTTTGCACCTGATAGCACAGTCTGTGATCCTCACAGAACTTTTGGTTCCTCTCCTACAGCTCTTTCATGCATTGTAGGGGAAAAAACAAAATCTAAATTTAGAAGGGCACAACGTTCTTTTTACAATATTATGTTTCTATAAAGGGTGATTTTGCACCAAGCCTGGGGAACACAGTGGTGGGAAACAGCTGAGTAGTCCCACCTTCAAATGGTACCTCAGAACGAAGCAAAGAGAATTGTGAATGTACTTTGCACAGATGGACCTAAACTGTTGTATCCATGCAAGGCTAAATTCTAGAGAAACAAAAGGAGGATGAGCAGTCTTTCCTCTGACCTCTGCTCTGTGGTTTAGACCTTTAGCCCTGTACTGGCCTGCTCACAGTATATTCATGTCTTGCACACACAGGCCTCACTTGCATTAATTTTTTGAGCTGTACTGATAGAAAATTTCTATATAGTAGAAAACAGATAATACAAAGTATAATGTATCTGATATGTAATAGATAACACATTATACATAAGGTATAGGGTACCTCTAATATATACAGGATACCGTATTATTTCTGTATTATAACCTGTCTTGGGGAAGGACAATTTGGGCATCCTTGGAAGAAAGGGTGCCCAGTCAGGTGGCACAGTGTGTGGAGCATCACTGAGCAGCCACAGGTGACAGGAACACGCAGGTTTCATGTTCAGACTGCCCTGAAGCTTCACTTGAGTTACCTCAGGTGTATCAGAGCACAAGGATTTGAGTGACTTGTTTGATGCCACACACAGCAGTGTGTGGTAATAATGCAGGAATTACTAATTTCTCCTCTTTTCAGCATGAGATAACGTTACTTTGCATCTGAAGGCCCCATATCAGTCCTGTACAGGAAAGAAAGGATATCAACAAATTCTCCAGCATCCGCTTTTTTCCAGTGGTAACAAAGAAGTAAGTCACATTTCAGAAATACTGGGGTTTTCTTTGTTACCAGCCCTCAGTCAGAGCTTCAATCATGCTCATTTATCACTAACAAAATGCTACTGGAATGAAGAATTCACAATAGATAATGCATTTGTTGAACTTGGTCTGCCTCCCTACTTCTAGGCTTTTTACAGTGGTTACAAAAGAAGATTCCTGACTTAAAAACACTTAACTTGAAGTACAGGAGTAATCTCTTTGACTTCAATAGGACTACTCAGGTGCTTATGAAACACATATATAAGTGTTGCCAGATTATTGGAACCATTTTTTGAACTTCGAATGACAAAACAAAAATAATAATTTTTCACCAACGTTTGAGTTTAAAAATAACTTTTAAAGAAGTTAAATCTCACAAAGATTTCAGGCACAAATAATCACAGATAATGAACAGTCCTGTGCATGCTGTTTATGCAAAACTGATGTTCAGTTGAGAATAGATTAATATTTATTGAAATATTGCTTCCTCCAGACTTCTAATACAAATCTCCCTAGAACTATCACTGTAGGATTGGCAAAAGTGTCACCTATGGATCCAGGAACAAGGGACGGTCAAATCCTTTTCCTAATATCTAGCACAGGGTCACTTTTTAAAGGTCATATTGTTTTCTGTTTGGTATCTCCATTAAGCTGATTTTCCTCTCAGGTTCATATGGGTAGTCAGTAAGAACTTAATGGAAATCCATGAACAGTGAAGTATAATGAAGTAAGCAAGGAAAAGGGCCCATTGTTTTCCTTATGATTATGGAACAAAACTTGTATTTTGCCTTACAGTGTTTCAGCAAATCACCTGCAAGATTATTATATTTTAATATTTTGCCCAATCTCATGTTCCTTGCCATGCCAGTAAAATAAACCAGGGGGCAATTTGGCCCCCAATATCTCTTCCTGTATTTTTTGTCAAAACTTACTGCTGCAGATGAAGCAGAAATATTCCACATGCTGCATTCCTGCCAGCCCTTGGAGAGGAGGAGAAATCACACAAAACATCAGTGGTTCCTCTAATCAGTTTAAACCACACACTGTGATTTTGTCTTTAGGGAAAGAGGAAACTTGGTTTCACTTTTTTAAAGCACTGCCAGAGGAGGTTGCTAGATTTTTGTAAGGCTATAGATAGACTTGATCTAATCTTGGTTTGCTTAATCTGTGAGGTTTGGTTCTCGTTTTTTGGTTATTTAGCTGTTTGTTTTTTTTAATCAGGATTTGGAGTTATTCTTCATAATGTTTAAGGAAATGTCCCTAAGAATGGGAGTTTTCAAAATATAGGCCTTATGCTCCACCAAAGCATTAAATTTTGAGGAGGGGAAGAAAAAAATTACATGTGTATTGTAACAACACACTGTCACAAGTGAGTGGTTTCTGTTGTTTTGAAGAATCACCATGAGAACTATAAGCAAAAGCAGGTTTAACAATAATTTGAAAAAGCTTGACAAAATTTTGCTGGCAAAGTTCACTCTACTGCTAACTGTGTGGATGAAACACAGTGCTGGGTTTGGTGGGCAGGTTTGGCATTGGAGCTGCTACAGGGGTGGCTTCTCTGAGAAGCTTCCAGAAGATTCCTCCATGTCTGACAGAGCCAATGGCAGCCAGTGCCAGGATGGATGTGCCAAGGCCAAGCCCATCAGAGATGGCAGTAACACCCCTGGGATAAATATGTTTAAGAAGAAAAAAGTTATTGCACACATGTAATTGCACTCAGAGAAGGAAAGAGTGAGAATACATGAGAGGAACAGCCCTGCAGAGCCCAAGGTCACTGAAGGAGAGGCAGGAGGTGCTCCAGGTACTGAGCTGAGGTCCCTGCAGCCCCTGGTGAGGCAGCTGTGTCCCTGCAGCCCAGGGTGGGGCAGCTGTGCCCCTGCAGCCCTATGTGAGGCAGCTGTGTCCCTGCAGCCCAGGGTGGGGCAGCGGTGCCCCTGCAGCCCAGGGTGGGGCAGCTGTGCCCCTGCAGCCCAGGGTGGGGGAGCTGTGCCCCTGCAGCCCGAGGTGGGGCAGCTGTGTCCCTGCAGTCCATGGTGGGGCAGCTGTGCCCCTGCAGCCCCTGGTGAGGCAGCTGTGCCCCTGCAGCCCATGGTGAGGCAGCTGTGCCCCTGCAGCCCGAGGTGGGGCAGCTGTGCCCCTGCAGCCCCTGGTGAGGCAGCTGTGCCCCTGCAGCCCAGGGTGGGGCAGTTGTGCCCCTGCAGCCAAGGGTGAGGCAGCTGTGCCCCTGCAGCCCCTGGTGGGGCAGCTGTGCCCCTGCAGTCCATGGTGGGGCAGCTGTGCCCCTGCAGCCCAAGAAGGGCAGGGTCAGTGAAGAGATCCACCTGCAGCCAGGGAAGAGACCCACACCAGAGCAGGTGGGTGCCTGAAGGAGGCTGTGACCCTCTGGGAATCCCATGCTGGAATGGGCTCCTGGGAGGGACCTGCAGACCTGTGAGGAAAGGAGTCCACACTAGAGCAGGCTGTTCTTGGAAGGACTGCACTCCATTGCTCCATCCATATAGGAGCAATTAATGAACTGTTGCCCACTGGATGGACTTCTCTTGGAGAAGTTCATGGAGAGCTGTCTCCCATGGGAGGGATCCCATACTGGAGCAGGGGAAGGACTCCTTTCCCTGAGCAGTGTCAGAAACAACCTGTGATGAACTGATCATAACCCCCATTCCCCATATCCCTGTGCTTTGGAAGGGGAGGAGGCAGAGTGTGGGAGGGGAGGATGTTTTTGAGATTTATTTTATTTCTCATTAGCCTGCTCTGATTTTGTTACTGATAAATTCAATTAATATCCCCAAATCAAGTCTCTTCCCTGTGATAGTATTTGGTGAGGGATCTCTCCCAAACTTTACCTCAACCCATGAAACCTTCTTTATATTTTCCCTCCCCTGTCCAGTTGGGGTGGGGAGTGATAGAATAGCTTGGCATCCAGCCTGGCATCCAGTCAGGGTCAACCCAGCACAAACATATAAAGGAAGATCAAAATAGAATCCATTTAGAATGATTTACAGGAGGTCAGAATGAAAACGATAAGGATGGAAAAGGTTAAGAGTTAAAAGGGATGAGAGACACTTCTGTTGTATCACAAGGTGCAGTTGTGACCCTTTGCCAAACAGGCTCAGACTTGGCAATTTATGTCTAAAGGATTTAGCAGCTAATTTATCAACTGATTTAACATTTTTAAAGTGATTCCATGGAATTTACTACAGTTACAATGGTGACAATTACAGAGCTGACATGCAGTATTTATGCGGTATCAGCTTTAGGGTATTCAAATCAATTCACACACGTGTGCACACACACACAAAAGTATATACAAAGCTAACTGAAAAATTCCTCTCAGTTCTCAATGAAGTGCTCACATTGAGTGCCTTGGCATTCCCCATGGGTGAGGGTTGAGCCTAGAGGAGAGAGAGCCCAGGCTCTGCTGTCAGCTTTTAGTCCTCTGAGAATCATGAACTTCAGAGTTCATGAGTTCTGAGGTCTGTCCTACTGAGAGGGAGGTTCCAGCACCTCCCTCATTGTCCCAGAGGGGCTCAAAGGACCTCACTTGGGATCTCAGCTTGAAGGATCATGATAAGTTTGGCTTTATTAATTTGTAAAATTTCCGTCTTCAGGTTGGTCACGGGAGCTTTCAAAACATATGCATCAGCCCACTCTGTTGTGAGAAAACATGAAGATATCCCAGTCAAGTGCTGTTAGGTTCTTGATATTCTGCACAGAGGGAAAATGGAAGGAAATTTTCTAGCAGATGTTTGACTGCAACAGACATGAGTAACTAAATACTCAGAAAAAATATAATTTAAAACCTATTCTTTGCAGTTGCAGTTTTAGTTGTTTAAAGGTAACTTTTGTAGTAATGTGATATATCTGCCTTTGGCTTCCCTCTTCCACATTGGCACTGTAGTTTCCAGATAAGTCACATTTCAGATGCAGAGCTTTGCACAGATACTTCCCTTTGTAGAACTGTAGGCAAATTAGGGGAACTTTTCTGAAGTTACAGATCTTAAAAGTAGGTTCTGAAAAACATCTATCCTTTTGTGTCACTTCTATGAAATAACATGCCTGAAAAGTTTGTTCCTTTCACGAGAGTATCTGAAAAGCCAGGATTTTTAGGAAAAATCACAGTAACAGCCTTTCAGGTGTAGCAATTGAAGAATCTTTTCCCTATGAAGAATGGCAAGGAATGCCTTTTAAAGATTTAAATTGAAAATATAAATTAACCTTGATGCTGGATGCACCAAAGGCATCAAGGAAACCTTAACCATGGACTTTCTGGACACAAAAAGGAAACTTGCCAGGTCTTCTATAATGTCCTCCTAAATATATATATTGCATATATAAGCAAAGATATATTATATATATATAATAT